>CAEFZY010047929.1:0-36110 GCA_903066815.1 Brachyrhaphis roseni | reverse complement strand
CACGGACATTTTGAGCTCACACACGAGTGGATTGGATGATATTTGGGCTTCGATCAAGACTTCTAAAGGTAGGATGCAGAAATATGTTTTTAATTTTTATCACAAACTATTACTTGTGAGCGTCTGTGGTGGATAGAGAAGTTAAAATGGAGTTGATAGTCGTTTTCTGTTAGATGTCCTGATTCTAAAGAGGTATGGCATGGGTATGTTGGCATTGTTTTTGGGTGAGTTATGTTTTTTCATAAAAAAAAATTATGCAAATCGCCCGGGCTCGGGCGGGTGGAGGTTAATTAATTACAACATAATTGATGGCTAATGTTTCGTGGCAGACAGAAGACCTGTTTTTAGTGGTGCAGCAATACGAGCAGAGGAGGTACAACCTGACTATGGCTGAGCAGCTAAAGTTATTATTTTATTAGACATTGGGACACACATGTGAATCCAATCGAGGTGCATAGCTATTGGCCTGGAAAATCACACAGAGACCGTGTTTACAAGGCAATCGGCATTCAAAGTGCACGGGTCACGATCAGGAGATTAATCTAATTACCGTTATCATTATTTTATTATCTGATAAATTGGCTGTTTTGACAAATGCTCCCTGAGGATATACATGTGGAAAATTAAAAAGTCTCTGTTCTGCTAGAATGATTAAATTAAAACTTCTTTCTAATTAAGCCTATATAGGAGTAAGGAGATAATAAAATTAAATGTAAAAACTTTAGTGACTTGGCAGACAGTCTTTTATGGGATGCTGCAGTGATTCGCTTTTGTGTATCTTGTTAGGGGAAGTAATAACAACAAATTAAGTTAGGTATTGTGATCTTGGCAGCATCTAATAAAATGGTAAAACTCTTGAGCATACTTTATTTTTTCACTTCTAAGTTTAAGCTCATTACTTTGTCCTCAAGTTTTCTATAGAAGCAGTGTTTTGACATTTCCTCCCATAGATAGGAAACTGTTTTGTCGTATTAATCTAATCTTTGCTATTGCTGTATTCATCTCCTACACAGCACTCGCATTAATGTTACAAGATAATAAGGACTATCATTAGACAGACCTTGACAAACTAGTAGTTAATAATTCAAAAGATTTCTTTTTCTATGAGATTGAGATTACTTACTCAAAACTTTGAGTAACAGCCTGAAACTTTCTGGCACTGTATTTTACATTACTTCTGTTTTTACATCACAGATGTTTCCCTGCATTTACCAAATATGTTTAGGGATTTCCATGTTACTTTTCAGATGTTTTGTTGGTGCTTACATATCAGAAGCTAATGTTTACTTTTTAAAACTTTTGTCAAACTTACCTGGCTCCTTTCTGGAATTTATTCAGTCTTGTCTTGGTTTTTATTGTTTTCTTTCTCAAACCTTTATCAAACCTCAAAGGATATGTACTTCAAAACAAATGTTTCCTTACCTATAAGCTATACATGATTGATAATTTAATTGGCTTGCATATAGATGCATAAATGCTAATGTTATGACAAGTTAAAGTTTCCAGGCTCATCGAAGCTGCGGTGAAGTGAAAGTTGTGCCTTTCTTCCTTTCATTACCCAGGAAAGTGCTGGGCTGACGGAAAAAAAAAGAAAGACTGATTTCTAACATTTTCTGCTTGCTGGGCTGCTGGGCTGGTATGTGACATGACATTAACCGAGGATGTTTACAGGTCATTTTGCACTGATAGCAACTTTTACAGGAAACCTCTTAGAGAATAATAAACTTGCTATAAAAAAGAGAAAATCACAAATAGGACAAGAACCACCAGAGAAACAACATTTCACTTTTATTGAGCTATAATGAACCCTGTGATAACTGCACAATTAACTCTGAGCTTGTTGTTGCTTCCTCTTAAAATGAGCTGTGTTTATTTCTTATATGCTGTGTTTCTCCCCACAGTGAGGGGCCTGTTAATGGTTTTGAGTGAATGTGTAAAATGAATGGTGACCTGTTGGCCTCACCTTAGCTACCGCACAGTAGCTTGACATAATAAGCAGTTAGTCACACCTCAGTGCCCTCTTTCATTCACTCTCCCCTACTGTATTTTGACCTCTGGATGGTCTGGCCTGTGGCACCTGGCGGAAAGCTGCTGACTGACAGCATGATTCATTGTTGTCCATAATAATTAGTTTAGCTCTGGCCAGTGTGATACCCAAGGGACAAGGGATAATGTTTGTAGCAGTGATTTATATAATGCACATTCACACATAAATGGAGGAGATGATGTGGCACTCTGCCCTATCATCCCGCACAGCCGTCTAGACAGGTTTCCCAGATGTTTTTATGAGATGCATCAAGAAACACTGCTGCAAGCAAGATGCGTCACACTGACAGCGCTTCAAAAATGAACCCTACAGTCACACGGATTATTATATTTATTTATTTGTTTGTTTAAAGACTTTATGCTTAGACATTTGTTTGCAACATCACCAACTGAATCATCGCACATAAATATAGCAGAAACCCCACAGAGAAAGCTCAGATATAATTTAAACCTAAAGGAACTCAGTCCCCAAATTTATCTGCGTATCCCAAAAAATAATAATAATTACAGAATTTACACCTGTTTATATGACGCACTTCTTATTTTAAATGTTTTATTTCTGGAGGTACGTGGCGTCCAGTAGGATACAGATCCTTCTCATTCCTTTTTAATAAGCTGCAGTGAAGCCATAGATCTTATACTGCCCTGTAGTGATCCTGCTTGTTGTGATGTTTCAGATGGTAAATAATCAGAATGAGATGTACATAATCAGTTGCTGTGTTGGATGCTAATATGAGTGGAAATCCAAAACAATGCAGCATAATTAATGAAGCATATGCTGCCTTAGCAATGTGACAGAAATGGAAATGTTTATTGAACCCACCAAATGTTATTCATTAATTTTCTTATTCAATGCAGGAATGTATAAAGATATCTTTGATGAATGAGATGTGCAATGACGTAAAGAGAGTATCATTTAAACACAGTGATAGTCAGTACTAACAAAGCACACAGTCCTTCTGATCATAGAGCAAAACTGACTGCAAGGACACAGTGTGGTTCTCTTCATATGGCGAAAGGCCAAGGCGCTTCACACTACATTCAGTCACTGATGGTGGTGAGCTATTACACTGTAGCCACAGCTGCCCTGAGGCAGTCTGACATACATTGGTGTCTTGCTCAAGGACACAACAACTGATCACCGAAGAGCGGTTACAAGATGAACTCCTCCCAACATTGCTGCATAAAATATATCATTGCAAATATTTTTGGAAAGCTTGTAGCTAACTTTATTAATTATTCCATTTAAATGAAAGCAAATTGTCTTGAATAATTTGGAGTTTTCTTTCTAGAGAGTTGACTTATAGTGTTAAAAGTATTAAGTTACATGGGTTTCACCTATTTCTTTTTTGTTATACACTACTTCATATATTGAGATGAGATGGCACCACAACATTAAAAATCAGTCAGAATCTAGATTGTTTCTGCAGATTATTCAGTGGTATGCACAAAGAATCGAGTGCATTGAAAATTAACCATATCACTTAATTTTTTTAAGAAGTGTATAAATAGATGTAAGGATGATCAATGTGCTGTGCATTAAAACCCAAAAAAAGCAAATACAGGTCATACAATTAACGATAAAGTAAAACACCTATATAGAAAATCTACAACATTTAATTAAAAAATTTGTATAACATTTAATGTGATACAAAAATTCCTCAACTATTTTAAGTTTTTGCAAAATGTTCATGACACGATCATAGTTTTTCTGTAGTGGTTGCATATTTGGATTGTGGGTGCTGCCTGGTAGCAGCAGCTGCAGCTTATTCTGCATTCAATTAGTCTTGGATGACGGAGCTCAGAGCTGAGTGCTACGTCACGGCCGAGTTGAGCTTGTTTATGCTTGCAAATCAGAAAATAGAGAGACTTGCCATTTGTTTTTGTGCTAGCAGTGCAAGCTGATAACATATTTTAATATGTTCTTGTCATAATGTTATTTCTAATCAACTAGTAGTGTCAAAACTTTGTGTGAACTTTGACCTTAATAAGTTTGTTTATAGCATAAGACTTTGAACTGAGAAACATTGCACTTAGGAGTAACTTGGTGCAGTAAGCCTAGAAAAATGCTGGACAATTATAAACTATTTCTTACAGAAAAGAGACGCAAATTCCGATCTTTTGGGAAATATCTAGTTGTTAGTTATGTATGTGTCCTTCTTGGGGTGTTGCATGTTCTGGTCCACTCTTTTCTCAACCAGATATTACCAAAGAATCAATAGGCCTATGTTTTACCAGCAAAATCAAAATTTCATGTAAAGGTGTGTGTACACATGCAATGAGGTATGCAAGAGCATTCTAGGCATGGAGGTTGGTTTTAAGACTTTGTGTTGCTTAAATTTCCATGAATAGCTATTGTACATGTAGGTATAGCAAAATAAGTAGTACAGGTATTACCTTTAAAGCAGGAGAGTTAATATTGTATTAGTTGTTGTTATGCCAAAACCATCATCAGAATATTCTTAAGAGTATCATGTCCAGCTAATAGGGCTTTCAAAGAGGTTATAGTGATAAATTCTAGCTTATAACACTGGTATCACAGCCAATAGTAAGAGAAATAGATGAAACTGAGATTTTGTTTTCCAAAATTAAGTTTTATTCATTACTGAAAACATGAAAGCAGTAGTGAATCCAACAAATGTAAATAATCTCCCAAAGATCAGATCACAAATGCGACATGAAGACGTAATTAGTATGCTAACTGGAATGTAAGCTTATTTTGCTACACTGTACAAGTTATTTTAGAGGACTTTATATCATAAAATATTGAAAAATACATCAGAATTAGTTCAGGTCTGATATGCAAATGTGACTATGAATTTATAAGTGACAAACACGGAAAATCAAATATTCAGTTTCAATCTGTGTGAACTGCATTTAGAACTGGGGAGGGAGAATAAGATTGCATGAACATTTCTTAGTAGAGAAAAGCACAGGATGTTTTAAAAAGAGTTCTTTTGTAAAGGAAATACATTTTCAGCCTATAACCTTGGACTTTTTCTAATTGATTATTTTTTTTTTACCGACCTGCACGATATGATGTCATTGTGATTCCCTAACCCTCCTCACTGTGTGATTTTTACAATGTAAAAGGAAGGAGTGGGAGACGAAGGTGGAATAGAGCATACACACTATAATAAAAGTCCCATATGGATATGCGGAGAGCAGATACTGTACCTCTGCTGTCAAGATTGGTGTAATCAGCGTATTCATAAACTGACAATAGAGCAACAATAGAAGCAGCCACCTGAAGCGCTAGAAGTGGAAGAAGTTCAGCTCCTTAATTTTCGAGGACAAAGCAGCCATTTATGCCTTGTTCCACGGAGGGTGAATCTGACTTAAGCAATGAGACACTATCTGAATTCAATTTTGGATATTGTAGCTCAAATGAAGTTACCCTGAGCTGAACTACTGTTAAACCTCAGCTGTGTTTTTTTTCTTACCATTATTTTACAGGGCACAAACTGTGTGATAAAACTGTAAATATATTAACATGCAAAGCAGAATATTTTTCCAATCTGTTTTTTAATTATTTGTTTTGTGCAGGCAGTAGGAAGGGGTGATTACAGGGTTGGTTTCCTTCTGACAAGGCGCTGCGAGTGGAGGAAACAGGAATGAGAATGTCAGGAGATGGTGACAGCTTTGGCTTTTGATCAGAGGATCTCAGAGTGGCACTTCGTGGCCAGCTGATGATGGGTGAGTGGAGTGACAGGAAGGGATCCATGCATACAGAAACAGCAGGGAGAAGCATTGTCACATCTGTTACTCACAGTCCTCACATCGGGACATTCACCAGCTGTACTCTGGTGCATGCATACATGTTCAAAATCACTTCCTATAAGACATTTATTTATAAACCATGTTGCAGCCGTAAGCATGACTTATTATCTGGAGTAATGTGAGAGATTTCATGTATAAATATTTTATGAAGATGTTTAATGAAGAAAAAATACCAAAGCTTAACACATGAATTCAGGAAACATCATTTCACTTGTTTTGTTTAATGGCTCACAGCTGCTGCTTGTTTTAAAATTAGATTCACACAGATTTGGATTGTCTGGATATGCAGTAGTGTCATTGCCAGTTTCTGTTGTGTCTGGTTCTGCACTGCCTCATGTTCAAATAACAACCCAAAAGCAAATTTTGGTCAAACACAATCACTCTCACGCTTCATAAAACCCACAACCACGGCCTCTATAACCAGCAAGTGGTGAGTTGACTGACAAAGCAAGCCCTCAGATTCTTACCTGAGAGCCAGCTGAGATAAACAATTCTCCCATATGCCAATTTGAGCAGCTACTCTGTTACATACTTCTTACATATCATAGCCATAGAAAGCATTATCTACTAAGATGCTTAAAATATAGCATATTGGTGTATTTTTCCTTGTAGCTAAGTACTTCAATCAACTGGGTAAATAAAGTGTTTTAAATACTCCTAACCCATAACTGAATTAGGTGTAACAACCTGTTTTTCATTCTTCTTATATTTATTTTGGTTTTAATCACCATTTGGGACAGATGAGTCATATAAGACATGACAGACTGACCCCCAATCAAACTAAAATAACTCTAAGCAGGCCCCTGATGGGAGATATTCTACCTTGGAGTTATAAGCAGATCATGAGTATGTCCTGTAGCAGACCACTACGGTTTGAAAGGTTCCTTTTTTTTGGAAAAAAAAAAAAGACAAAACTAACTAAAACTTGCATAACCATTTCCTATACCTCACCACAGATGCAAATGACCACCTAATTTAAGAACTTCTCAAAATAAAAGTAATTTCTGCCTTATTAATCAGCATGGATAGAAACAGGCCTCTGCACTCCAATTTCAACAAACAACCTAAGTCATATAAGACATGACAGTAGCTAATAAGTAGCTTGTAAGTACTTGTATGCTAATATAAGTGTAAGGCATCAATGAATGAAAGACTTTCTTTTACTTCTGAAGGTTGAACTGCAGAATAGTCATGTATCTGTCAAGGGCTTCATCAGTCACATTGCTCAAACGCTTTACTTTTGTCAAAGGTTTTTACAGAACAACTTGTGATTTGTCCCTGAAAAATCACTGTGAACCTATTTCACACAGGTTGTAGAAGAAATGCAAATCAAAGTGCTTGTTTACAAACTGTCGTTCATTTAGCTCAGACACTGAGAGAAAAACTATCTTCAGCTGCAGCTGTTATTAAGGGTAAACATGTGCAGAGAGTGTGTTTATTAGTAATTCCAATGTGGAAGCTATTTAGAGGAAATAAGAGTGTAACCTTCATCTTTCTTTCTATGCCGCCATTAAACTGCAACTCATGCTTTCAAAGTTTGTTGGAAAGGACTTTTTGTCAATAAAGCTATCTATTTTCTGGCAGCTGGACTCTATTTTGGAGAAGCATTGCTCGAAAGCCTCTTTTTTGCCTTTTAAATGTATTTCTTTGCTTTGAAAAATAATAGGACGACTGTAAAATTCATACAGTTGAAATTATTTTAAACATGCCAAAACCAAATATGAGCCACGGTCTTCATTTTTGGTATTCTTGTTTTATGAAATTCCATTAGAACAATTTGTATATTGTTGGAATGAAAAAAAACAGGACGTGTGTTATTTTGTTGCCTCAGGATATTTTCCTGGGTATTGGTTGAGAGTCCAATTCCTTTACAAGAAGCCATAGGTTTAATGATGTGCTATTAGTTTAAAGTGTTTTATACACAGTTTGGGTGGGGAAAGACTTGGAACAGATTTGGAGGATCAGTAATGCAGAAAAAAACCCAGAAACATAACTTGTAACCTGACTGCTGTATGTCTGTCTATTTTTTATATATATTTATAAATAGACAAGCAAGAGAAAGTGTTAAAATAAAGGTTGAATGTTATGTCCTTGGCTTTTCTATAAACTGGGCTATTAGTCTTCCTTCCGTGTCACTTTTTGACCTGACTCTCCAAATATCTAGCATAATATCTAGTAAGCTGACACAAACCTGATCCATGAATCATAATGCAGGGCCATAGGGTTGAAGGTCAAACAGCAAATCACTTTCTTTTAACAACCACTATTAGAAAATAGGGACAGATTGGCTGATTCTTTGAGGAGTTTCTTATTTACTCTGCTTCAGATAGGGAAAAACAAAAGATAATAAATAACACATTACAATTTCCTTAAACAAAATGTATTATGTGAACTCCCAAATAGTGGTATTTCACTCCTCAATATTTACAACAGATGGGATAATTTAAAGTAACAGACAGGAGCTGCTTCTCTGCTGTGGCAGCTTCAAACAAGATATTCTTGCCCAAAATCTCATGATATCACAATCCATAAGTATTTCTTGGTAAACTCTTTCTAGTTGTTGTGCTTTAAAATAAAAAAGGAAGGTAATTTTTTTTAAAAGAAATCAAGCAACAACTAGATAAATGTGCAGATCCAAAAGTTAAGATATCGTAAAAAAAAAAATGTATTATTTTTGTCAATCATTTTAAAAACTTAAACTGATATTTTCCATAGATTCACCACACAAACAGTGAAACATGTTAAACCTTAATTTTTGGAATTTTGATGATTACGGCTTGCAGATAATGAAAACCCAAAATTTGGTGTTTCAGAAAATTGTAATTTTACATAAGATCAATTTTAAAACAGGGTAGCATGAAATGACAACTAATATCACACTTTTTTTTTTCTTTGTTTCAAAACCAGCATTTCAACTTTCCAGTTTCTCCTGGATTCTAACATCCTCTCTTGTTATTGCATAGTAGTAAAAAACACGTTCTCCGTTCATTTCATATACAACACTTTTTTCCATCAGTCTCTTAACACTGCGCTGCAAATCAAATATGTTTCAAGTGCACTTTGCAGCAAGTTTGAAGATATTGACTGTGACCTCCAATTTAAAATAAAATGGAAAAAAAAGTGCCACAAGCAGTCAGAATGCCACTTCGGAAACTCTGTTTAAGTTTTCAACAAAAATTTTCACATTTGAGATTTTTGTTATATAAAGTGACTCAAAGAGTAGACATAAAAATGTTTAGCTTTTCATATTTAAACATATAAGAACACCCAAAGAAATGGAATTGATAACCTTGTTAACCTGTTTTTTGTGTGCTTTGTTTTTGTTTTACCTGTCTTAATTACTACATCGCACTGCTCCTTCCATATTGCTATGGTCAAATGTAAATGGTTCAAAAGCATATGGTTCCTTATTTATCATTCTGCTTTGTCAAAAGGAAGGTTTTAGTTCCTCATTTAGCTGAATGTTTTTAATCATTAACACTGTTGTCTTCAGCCACTTCCACTCAGTTTGGTGGCCAGTAAAGCACAGTGATACCATAATCATTACACCAGGTACTGGTTTTTTGGCAATATGGGGATGTGTCAAGTCAAGCTGAAAATGAAATCAGCACCTCCAAAATGCTTGTCAGCAGAAGGCAGCATGAAGTTCCCTAAACTTTAATGGGAGGTGGCTTAGCAAAAGTACAGTGGACTAACACCAGCACATGGTTATTGACTAAGCTTAATGCTGGACTTCAAGCAGTTTGGATTCTGTGACTCACCTCTTCCTCCAGAGTCTAAGTTTAATTTCCAAATAAATTTCTGAACATACTTTCAACTGTACTGTTGTCCTCTGGGCAACAGTACAGTCCTTTTTCTTGCCATAAGTCATGATGATTCTGATATTTTCACTGGTACAGAAATGGCTTAACACAAGGAAAGCAGCACTTAGCCGATGCCCTGAAAATGTCTGATTATGGCAGCCTACCTTGTAAATCTTCTTCAAACACTTGAGTGGGCTTTCATGACAACCTTCTTAGGGACTCCAATTTTCCCTGTACTTGTGCAAATTTTTCCACCAAACCACTAAGCTTTCTACCCATGTGCTTTGTGGATAGCTAGCTTCTTTAGCATTAACCTTTTGCAGCTAAGTCTCCTCATTGAGGGTCAGGTAACTATCTGCTGGCTAGTTGCCGGTCTTCCCCATGAGTATTGGGTTTTAAAGAACCTTTCCTTTTGGTCCTATGGGATGATTTAAGGTTCTGAGACACTACAGTTTATGTTTTATTTGCTATGAGCCAAAATCATTGAACTTATTATAAGTAAACAATGACAATATACTACTGTCATAGTTTTTTTTTAATTGCATTATAAAAGTGGAACACTTTCAAGTATTCATTAGGATAGGTTACAATAAATAGTGAGAAAAGTTTGTTTGATTAAATGCTGCTAAACAAAGAAGAAAAGTGATGTTGTGTTCATCTATAAGGAAACTGACAAATGTGTCAAACAGCATAATTCAGTCTCCTGACAGCCAGAGGCATCTAATTGTTGTAAATGTCAGAAGTGCTTAGTTTCTTCCTTCTCTTCCTAAAAGCTATGTGATGTTTGTATGAATAGATGAAAGAATGAAAAAGAAATGGTTACACCCGAATGGATGATTATCTGTGGCATATCTTTTAAAAGGACTTAAAGGTCATACTACATAGAAGGGAAAAAAAGTACTAAACTTTATCCTGGCATAATTTTGGATCCGTATCCTGGCTGGGACCAATATAGCATGTATAAATAATTACTGAATCCCACTTGGATGAAAAAGTTCAAATATAAACTATTCTTTTTGGTATTTGTTTCTCTTTGAGACAGCGGCACATCAGCCGGTGTCATTTCTGCGCACACAGTTCACTCATCTTTTGCATTGTTCAGATGCCTCTTTAACTTTATGCCTCCCACAACAAGGGTAATGTCAAAAGGAGCCGAAGAGCACCTGCAGTTTTAGAGTGCGAAAGCTTTCAGATATAATAGAATCATTCACTTCCACCAAATAGAGCTGTTGCAGTTCCACGAGGCAAATGTCAGGTGTGAAATGTTGTATATTTAGCAGCATAGGAATGTGAATGCAGCAGAATGGCTTTTTATGCGACAGATTTATTTTTCAGTGTCTCAAGTGTATGATTGTTAGAAAGGCAAATAGACAGCAAAAGACATCCAATCAACAGTTTAATTAGAAGCTACAGAAGCACATGCACACAAAGGAAAATATTCCAAGCTAAATTTGTCTCCGAATTATTGTTATGTTTCAGCTGCTTGTAGGCTAAAACATAATGTCAAGATAAAGGAAGAAAAGGATCAAACTGCAACCTTCACATTTTGTCAGATGAAAACATTGTTGCATATATAAACCTTCAGACAAAAAAAAGTAAAAAAAAAAACAAAAACAACAACAACAAAGAATGCATCCCGGATGAAAGGAAAAAGCAGTATTGTCTGGTGTGACAGGATAAAAAATCATCGTCTCTCACCGGCCTGGTAATCCTCAGGCGGATAATTAAAAAGTGTGTGCCACTGTCGGAAAAGGGAAAAAGAAAGATTAAAATAAATAAATAAGTAGGGGAGAAGGAAAGAGGCTCGGCGCACATCCCGGGGGGATCCATTAAAGAATGTTTTCTTGAATTGAGGTTAGGTGCATTGATCTCTGTCGAAGCTGGCACCGCTGAGAGTTAACACTCCCTGCCTGCGACGCTGACTCATTTCATACATTATTCCAATTAAATCACTGCAGCCTCATTGGCTGCCTGCCTTTCTATTTTCTAGGAGCGAATGAATTGGCACCTGGCATACTAAATCCAGTGTCATGCAATATGACTTAAAGAGAAGAGAGGCCAAAGGAGAGGGAGAAAACGGGGTGAAAAAGATGGTAATCTGTCTGTGGAAAGTATGGTAATGATTTAAACTCTAATGTGGTATTTTATCCACATTAGGGACACACTAGTTAGCTTAATATCGTACCCATGGAAGCTTTTTCACATTTTATCACATCCCAACCTCAAAACTTCAATTTATTTTATTGGGATTTTATGTGAGAGAGGAATACAAAATAGTGGAGAATAGAAAGTGGAGATGTTCCTCCCCTTTTATTCTTTTTTACAAATTAAAATGTGAGAAATGTGTTCTACATTCTTACTCTGATTCTCCAACATCACATCCAGTGTAACAATCTGCCTTCAGATGTTATCAGTTTCTTAGTCCACCTCTGTTTAATTCAGAAATCCAGCTGTTCTATGAGAATCAAAGAGGTTTGTTAAAAATATTGGAGAACAGCACAGCGAAGTCCAAGCAGCAGCCTAAGAATAAAGCAGGGTTAGCCTTTAAAGTAAGATTTCAAGCTTTGAACATTTCACAGAGCATTGTTTAATCTCTAATCTGAAAATTGCAAATGTGTGGCTCAACTGCAAAACTACAAAGACAAACCCCAAAATTTATAGTTCAATCAAAGAGAGCAATAATTACAGAAGCAGTCGAGAAGCCCATGATAATCCTGGATGAGCTGAAAATATGTACTTCTATGCATCTGAAAGAAATCCATAAGGTGCAGACGTAAAATGGTAGATCTTCCCCTGTCCCAAACATAAT
Source organism: Brachyrhaphis roseni (assembly GCA_903066815.1). Classification (NCBI taxonomy): domain Eukaryota; kingdom Metazoa; phylum Chordata; class Actinopteri; order Cyprinodontiformes; family Poeciliidae; genus Brachyrhaphis; species Brachyrhaphis roseni. The sequence goes on along the minus strand of CAEFZY010047929.1, from coordinate 23,672 downwards.
CCAGAGCTGCAGGAATCGGTAATCTGTGGTGGGATTTGAAAATAGACATTTACAAATGCTCACATTTAATCCGCCTGCACAAAAAAGCTATTCTGAGAAGAAAAAAATTGTAAAAATGTGAGTCTATCAACATGTGAAGTTAGAGTGCAGTATTAATACTTTTGTTATACACTGTAGATTGATGGAAATTCCTTTATCTCTATTCTATTCTATTCTATTCTATTCTATTCTATTCTATTCTATTCTTCAAGATTTAGTCATCAATTCATCCCAGCTGTAGGTTAGGGTTAGGGTTCAAAACAACATTGACTTCTGTTATTGTTTCCTGACAGTGGAATGATTTCCCCCTCTATTTAAGCTTTCATGAAACCTAAACAAACTGAGCTGCTAAGAGTCATAAAGGGCCCCCAAGGGCAAGGGAGATGTTGTACATGAGAATCTGATATACTTTCCTTTTTTATCTTTTCTGAGATTTTATGTCATCCATAAAAAACAATATTAGACCTCAGCAGACTGGTAAGCAAATAATGGTTTGGCTCCTTTCTGCCTCTGTTAGAGGTGGTGTCATGTTCATGTACACCATAAAGGACGTTTACGGCACTTTGATGGAAATACTGCCAGCCCAGACTGTTGTAGTTACTGTCCCTTGCTTGGAGCTTGCAAAACCAATCTGTTTCTCTGTGGCCCAGAGGCCTGGATGTATGTCCAATCAATTGTTATGTGGCTATACGATACGATTGGGGTGGGAGGACAAAGAGTATAAAATGATGCTACATGTATAGAGCAGCTGTTTCTGAACAGTTATGACAAAAGAAAAAAAAATAAAAAATAACAGAAAAGAAACTGAAAAAAATATGTTAATCACAATAGGGCATTTTAATTTCTTAACTTTAAAGACTTTGTCTTTTAGGGAACATAAAGTTGAAATATGATGCAAAAGAGGTCAAACAGTGTTACACTTCAGCTTTGTTTCATACCGTTACTTCTATTGGTCTCCTTCTTTCTCACCACCCTGCTGTCTGCCGTGTGTCCAAGGAGCTGTGTGCTAATCTGCAGCTAATCAGGCTCTATAAGAGGACCAGCTTTCTATCTGTTTTTTTTTTTGCCACATAAATCGTTGGATACTCATCTGACCCATCCTTACTAATCTCCTCTTCCTTTGTTCAGAAGCTGTGATCCACCAAGACTCAGTTTCACAATTATTATGAACAAACTTCTTACCAGTCCTTTTTTAGTGCATCTGTGCTTTTGGATAAAACTAAATCTCAAAAATGACACTAGATGCTATTACTATTCTACTGGCATGTTTTATTTCAGTCACTGAGGGCCATATAACAGAAAAACTATGTTGCTTTATCAACAAGCAGAAACTTCCAACTAGCAGTAAAATATTCAGAATGTTCAGATCCTGCCTCTCTAGATTGTGCAGGATAACAAGCACAGCAATTTTGCTTTCTTTAAACTCCAGTCACTCTGCAGAGTTGCAGTTAAAAATAAAATATATTTTTTCAGCCATTTCTAGGTGTAAAAAAAATTAAACATTTCTGAAAACGATGTCCTCGTCAACCTTTCAATGTTGTGGTTTTATTTTTCCAAAGAATTGGCATGCACATCCTCTCCACTTTGCTCCTGCCCTATATCCTCAGTATTTACCCTGCACTGAATGCGGGGTCGGTCTCAGACATTAGGGGGTCTTTAGAAACATCAGCTACTCCCACGTTTAAACAACTGTGCTACTGACAGGGTCATCGGTGCAAACAAATGTTTAAAACGGGCCTGAATTACCAAAATAAATGCCCTTAAGGCAGAGGATTCAAAACTAAATAAATGCTCAATAAGCCAAAATACTCACATAAAAATTAGCACAAGAAAAGACTCAATAAGTGCTTGTGCTCAGCAGTATTTAGTCACAGAACTGATTAGAATTTGTCCTCAGGGTGCAGTGAAGGTTTCCAAAAATGTCCCCATAAATCCACTGGGTAGTCGGGGTATTTCACTTTGTACCAGTGATGGACCTGCTGATCTCTAAGGAGTAATCTTTGCAATGGGTAAATACAAGTCTGAGAGACAGAATTTACCATTAGTAGAAAATCACCCGAGTCATAAATCACTTTACATTCAGAATATAAAAAATGTTGTGTATAAATAAAAAGAATGAACAACGACAACAAAAAAGAACGCGTGTATCTGCAGTCTTCAGTTTTGTCGTAGCACGTAAATTTCATTGTCAAACTGGCAGAAAAATGGGAGCGTTAGCACTGCTGCTCAATAACACACACACACACACGCACACACACACAAAAACAAATTGTTTCAGGGGTTTTTTCCCCTCACAGGAGTAATATGCAGCTAACTGACAGAGGGATTAAATTGCTTTTTCCAGCTTGTTTCTCTCACCTTACCACACCCCTCCACTTTGTGCAAGCAACAACGAAAACACACCAAGTGAACGCATATGCCACAGCGACGCATAGTAATCAGATCAAGCTTTGCGATTGCAAGCAGAAAATGTATTTTCATGTTCACTGTCAGACTGTGGGGATGATATGAGAAGCGGCGTATATGCTGAGGCTCGGGTGCAAGCTCAGGTTAGTAGACCAGATCATCTCAACTCTGGCAGATGCACTTTGCGTAAATGTTATTTATCAAACAGCTTTTATTGATATGACTTACAGCAAGACGATGACGAGTGGCTGGACAGCACACATCAAACTGCCGTTCGTCTTGGTGAAAGGGGATTAGATGAAACATTTTCCTGTGAGGGGAGGTATGTTTTAAAGCGCCTTGCTATCAGGAATATCATTCAAACCCGAGTAAGGGGAATGAAATCAAGACATCTTTTTGTGGAACCGCCTCACGGTTATCTGATATATTATCTAATTTTTCTTCCTTTCTCAATCCCTGAAAAAGAAGCATTGATCTGGGGTGTTAAAATTATTGCAAGACAGAAGAGAGCAAGAAAGGCAGGTACACAAACAACCCTGAGTCATCTGGAAAGAGCAGCAGAATTGATCATTTGACTAACAACCAGATTTTGAATGCACTTTTCTGTTGTCTTCTTAGACTCGCAGAACCTTCTATTCACTTATTGATCGTCTCCGGCTGATGAACGACTCATACATTAGAATGAGAGGACAGAAAGGAGAAACAGACAGAAAAGACATGTCACAGTGCTGTAAATAAGAGCCCCCCTGCAAACGTATTTTGTTTTGTATTATTTTATCTTTTTTTAAATGCCTCTGATCAACAACGAGATTTTAATATCATAGATGCCCTCATTGGACACAAAAATGTTTTGAAAGGAATTTATTTATTAGAAGAAAAGGTTATCTTTTATCTGTGATTGAAAATATTTTTTGGGCAGACAGCTGTGTTTCAAGTTTCATTACCAACACTCTGACCAACAGTTAGACCTATTGAATCAACAAATTACTTCTAGGGTTTCAGGGAGGTATTATGTATTTTCCAGGCACATATTGCCATTTTATATCACAATCAAGTAGCTATGTTACCTACAGTTGTTACAGAAATTATGTATATATCAAACATAACTTAAAAGAAATTTGCAATTTAATACCTTTAAATTGGCATCTTCCTCTGTAAGAAGCTCCTACTCATTCAAACACTCCGCCTTCAGCACATCATCACAATGTTCCTCCAGTATGCTATTTACAGTTGTTTTTAGGAGTGTTTGACGGAAAAGTATTGTCTGATAAGTTTATCATACAGTTAGTGACACACAGTTCCACCAAGTGTTTGTTAAATGTTGCTGCCATTATTCTGGTGGAGCTGTGTGGGGAAGGCGTTCTCTGAGGCAGAAGTTCGGCTCGGTACTGTAGCTCCAAGGAGGGGCTGCATGTAAATAGGCAACATTGGGTGTGAGCGAGCGCTTAGGCACCCCTGAATGATTGCCATGAGAAAGTCAAAGATTCCTGAAACATACATGAAAGAATACAAAGCAACACTCCAGGTATTTATTTATTTATTTTGGAAATAACATGATATAAAGCTCAAAAAACTCAGTTTGCGTAATACCTTCCCTTCAAATATAAACCGGATAACAACATAACGTAGCCAAAAAGATTTCAAATGGCCCTAGTGGTCACCGTTTGGAGCTGCTTTGTTACTTTAGACATGGACAAATTCCTAAATCCTGATCTTAAGTTAAAATACTGAAGGAGAATGACCGGCCATCAGTTTGCGACATTTAGCTCTTGAGAAGCAAAGATTAGATTTCACACACCATAATGACACAAACACAAAGTTACTTTGGGGACAGTCTGGATAGATTAAAGATGTACTATCTAGGTTTTCTACAACAAACCTTCCAGATCATCAAAGAACAGCTTATACAGAGATGAAATCAAACACAGGTGAACTCATGTTAATAATTTGGTGAGCTGAATTGTGAAGGTAATAGGTTTCATCCAATTTTATTGGACATCACAGTAAAAGAGGCTGAATACAAAAACATATACTACTTTTCATATTTTTTAAAAAACATTTTCATTAAATTATCTTTGGAATTAATTCTATTACAATAATGCACTATATTGTGTTATTTTATCAAACAACTCTGACCCCTGACAGCACTCCAAAATTCAAAATGCATTTAGGCTTGTGGTTGTAATGGGAAAGAAAGTGAAATTGTTTAAGGGACATCAAAACTAACATGCTAATGCTAATGCCTGACTGTAATGAGCACAAACACAAGGTTAACGGCAGCATCCATTGAAGGAGAACACAGCCCAGCTCATAATTGTCTCCTAATAGGAGCAGCTTGCTTTTCCTCCCCTGAGCTCCATGAGGAAAGAAAAGAAACAAACAAAGCTTTTAGTTTCCGGAAGGGAGTCAACATTCATTAATGTAAAGGTTGAAGAAGTTAAGTTGCATGTAATTTGCGTGTTTCTATTTATGGTCTAGTAAGACCAGCCCCACCCAGTGTGTGAACAGTAGCCATGCAGTTTTCTGTATCATAAATATGCAAACGAGGGGCATGTTTTGATGCAGCCTGTTTTTCTACTCAATTGACCCAAATTGGCTTTCATGGCACAGTTAGAAGACGACAACTTGCAGCTTCCACCACATGTGTTTGATGACAATATTTTCTGTTTCATGAATGCTTATCCTTTATTGACTCAACTGTAATCATATTACAAGCAATCTGGTGAGTCATTTGACCTTTTCTGTACCCACAATAGGCACCAAGCTGTAATCTAATGGTGTGTAATCTAATGTCTGACATAATTATATCTATTGCTCGCTTTATACAACACAAAGCCTAAAATGATCATGTCTTCTAATTGAGACCTTGCAATTTTTTTGCAAAGCAAAATAATTATGCTGTCACTCAAAGATCTAACATGAGCATTGGGCTGGTTTACTTGAATATTCATATTTCTTTCTTTCTTTTAAAAAGAAAGGAAAAAAGCTATTGCAAAATTTTACTACATCCCTTACTTTCAGGCTGCATCTCCAAACTTCCTTCTTGTGAAAACTAATGGAAAATGCATGTAGAGGCTCCAATCCATTTTAATCCTGAAGGCAATTATAGTGTGGGGTTTTAGGGTCAGAACCGCTGTTGATTGATGGCAAGAAAAACTCACTTTAACAAAGTGATGTGAACTTCAACCACCTGCAGGCACCAAGACAAGGGTTTGATGCTTTGTTAAAGAACACGGAATGAGGAATTAATGACTGTTCCTCTGATAGCTCTTATTTGCCAGTAACACCAATGGCTGTTAAATTTCCACCTTAATTTTTGATTGCTCTTCTTCTGTTTATTATTTTGTCTGATAATTTGGGAATGCCACCAGTAGTACAGATTAAAAAGAACATATTTCAGACTGAATAGTATTGGGCAGGTACATATTTGCAATGCTTGAAAAGCCAAGTTTGTTTGTGAGGAAAATCATCCTCTGCTCTCTTTTTTCCTCCTTCGAGCTCCTTTTAAGAGCCATGATGTGTATCCTAGCAACAGGACTCACTCGCCCCCATCTATCTGTAGAGTCACTTGCATAGAAAAAGGGCACGGGCGCCGAGTCCCCACCGACTCCTGTAGCTGTCAACACATAGTGGTCAGATTCAGCTACTAGACAACTTCATGTAATACCAAGGGCATTACACAGGAATCCTGCTCTTCAAACTGAATACATTACCTTCAAAACAGCATTATTTTATTCATGCATGTTCATCGATCTAGTCTAGCACTTTATCTATATATAAGTCCCTTTAAAGGAAAAATAAGTTTCCCTAATCTTTAATCAAGTTGTACAGAAGTTAAAGTTTATTTGCAGTATAACACTGTTCTTTGGAAATCATATACCTCAGCACTCCTAATGAAAAACCAAATGGTTTCAATTTGACACAAGCAGCATGTAAAGGTAAGTAACCTGCCTACTACTGGCCTTTATTTGTTGCTTGTGCTCAAGGTTAAATGACTTAAATTTTAGTTGAAGCAGGTTTGCACTGACAGTCTTTATTGATTTTGTTCCTTGAACAAATTTTATGACAGATGACAAAGAATATTTCAGTAAAGTGGCAGCTGAAGAAGTTTTGTTTTGTATGCTTTACAATAAAAAACATGCTTCAAATAGAACGCTCTATATTATAAATACCATTATAACAGACAACAAATAATCGTATTTATTACAAATATATGAATATAATGTTTTGTGTAAGTTACTTAACTGCTATTTGACAATAAATGTCAGACACAAACAGTTGTTTTCAGGTATTAATTTTTGTTTTCATTTCTTTCTAAATCAGCATCACACTTTTGTGTTTTGATTTAATTCATATTTTCCATTATCTGCATCAAAGTTGAATTCTCAAAACTTAATTTGAAGCAGGTATTGCAGTGTGTCTCTTTATTGATTTGTATTTCTATGAACAAGCTCTGGTGTCAGTCTACTTGAAAACAGTTCCTGCAGTAACATCTGAAGAAGTTGTGAGTAAATATTGATGTTTGGTTGGTGCTTTTATTAAATATATTTTTATGCTTTTAGTCATATCTATTTTCCTTAGTCACAAACACAAGAAGAACTTCTGAGTGATATTTGACACTGACATTAGTGTTATTACATACTTTATTTAGACATGATATGTGTTTGCATGGTTACAGGTTTATTTTGTGGTATTACTACCGTCTGCAATATTGGCTAGACTTTTATCTCACTCTTTTTGATAACTTTGTTATTACTTTCTTGTTTACACTTCTGGTAATAATCTGAGGTTTTGCGTAAACTTCATGTAATAACTTCATGTAAGCTCTTTTGTTTTGTTTTTCCTTGCTCTGCACCGATTTTTTCTTTTATGATCTAAAATAATAAATGAACCAGCAAAGTGACAGGTTAAAAATATGAGATTGAAGTTCAAAATATGACGCTCAGAATAGCAGGGGTGTGTGCAACATAATGGTGGTTCTGTCGGGGAAGAAGAAGGGATTTTACTTTCCAGCTTTTCTTTCAGTCAATGAGCTTTTAAAGGACATAGTTAAACAGAGCTCATACACTAAAGTTATAACATGTAGAGGCATGTGAAAAATGATTTACTATTATTGAAATGATCATATTAAGCCTACAACATTTTTCCCCAACTCTATGATAAAACTGGGAAAAAATTAATGGTTACTAACTGACAACCCAGAGTTTGACTCCTTACTGTTTCTAATAGCCTTTGCATATATGAGGTAAGTCCTTTGATCAGTCCTTTCGTACGCTCCACCTCTTCTCCCAATGCCCTCTGAATGTTATCAGACAAAGAAGAGCAGTGGGACTCCAATCTGCCAAGCTGCACCAGAGTGATTTCCTGGGATGAATCACAAAGCACTGCGGGAACGCTCTCAATTTTAAAACACCGGGGTCTCAAAGCTCTGCTTATACCATTTAAAATTGCAATTTGTAAATTGTTGAATTCGTTGTAGGACAGCCAAAACAACACAACAACAAAAAAATTTAAAGGAAGCGAAAGGTTCTGAATGTTTATCCTCCAGCTTTTTATGATTTCAAAGCGGCATTTGAATGTACAAGGTTTCTACAACGGTCTGGTAAATGAAAACTTGTTCCAGGAAATAGGTTTCATCGGGCCATGATGTCCCCACCTGGTGAGAGTCATCAGCTAAGGGGCTGATTTGCCTGTGGTTTCCTGACTTTTCCAGACTAGGCATGCAGTGACCAGGCAGCAGAAAACTGTGAGAAGGCAAGTACAGCGTCTCGCCAGTGCAGGCTATAAAAGAATGACATGGCTCATGGCAATTGTGCTTCCTGTGCCAGAACAGAAAAAGATTTTTGATCTCTCCCTCCTTCTTCAGGTCAGATGCTAGGGAGGAGGCAGTGGGCCTTGAAACTAACCCTGTCACAACAGAAAACTTGTGACTCTAAATCCGATCCTTGTTTTGTAAAGATGTAAAACTACACTGAAGAGTTGAAGGACTTGGTCACTTAAGTTTGAGATTCCAACTCTAGTTGGAATTAAGTTCCAACTCTTAAGCTATTGAAAACAAAATATCTCTGACTTCACACTGTAACCTACAGACTTGACTTTGACTCCTGGTCTGAAACTTGAGTCTTAGTAGCAGTTTTCATGTTGTGTAATGAACACTAAAAGGAAGAATCTGAGCACTTGACTATGGCTGCTGTGCATATTTTCCTGTGAGAATATGTGCTTGAATATTTACCAGTGACATTGACTGATTATGTGCTGTTATAACTGTTTGCATCCATCTGTACAACTTTACTCATTCTGAATAACATTTCTGCTTTTATCTGCATATATCTGCTGTTGGACAATTTTTATTGTCACTAATTGTAAATGGTCTATCTTTTTAATGCTCAAATAGACACAAACATTTTGTACATTTTTAAATGAACCAATTTAGTTGCACGTTCTTTTGGACTGGAGTACACCATTTTTAAAATAACTACATCTATACTGTATTTATGTTGAAATTTTGCCCACAGTGTCCAGTATTTTATTATTTCTTCTAATTTGTATATATTTTATAGTCTGTCTTTGAGTGAGTCAAATTCCTTTGATTGAAGCTGTTGCACAGAAGTTGCCCTATTGTGGGACAATAAAGAATATTTCTATTCTATTCACTGATCATGTTGTAAAATATCAGTCAGTAAAATCAGGTTTATTTGTATTGCACATTTCAGCAACAAGTCAGTTCAAAGTGCTTTGCATCATAAAAGCTGAAAAATATAAAAATATAAAAACATCATACAGTCACCAATTGAGAAACCTGAAACAAATATTATATTTTATGTAATAGGGAAGCAAATCTTGAAAATACAAACTACCATCACAAAATAGACCTGAAATTAGGCAGGAAGTATAGGACTAGTAGTGTAGAAGTCTGATTCACTCCCCTATTGTAAGAGAAATCCAGAGTTAAAATAACAGCTCAGTCATAAGCATTTGTAAAGAGTTTTCTGAAAACAATCCTTGGGTTGCTGTTCCATGACTGACACGTAACCGGCAGGCTGCAGATTGGCTGCAGGTCTGAGCAGTCTAAAGCTAACACCTTCAATGAGGTGAAAATGGTTTTACTTTCTTTGTCTGATATAGGGTGAGTGAGATATGGTACACTATTATGACACAAATATGATCTAGATTTTAATTATTTTTCCTAAAACAGATATTATTAAGTGTTGCATGCATACATATTCAGGTCCTTTTACTCTGGTACCACTAAATTAAAACCAAGTTCATTCAGAAGTCATTTAACTGGTAAATGCAGTCCTTATGTGTGTAATTTAATCTCAGAGTAAACTCAGACGTTAGAGAACATTTGTTAAACAAAAACATCATGACCTATCATCAAAAATTTTAAAAAGTCTGGAGGAGTAGCAGGGATCTAAAACTAAGGTGGAGAAGTCTCACCAAAACGACTTTGCCATAAAATTACATAAAAAGACTCATTTTGCATTAAGAGAGAGTAATATAGAAGACATAGCAAACATGTCCAAGAAGGTGGACTGGTCAGTTGAGACCAAAACTAAACTTTTTTGCCTGTATGTAAAACAACATATGTGGCCCAAAACTAACTCTAACTAAATTGTTGCTGTTTAGAGATGTTCTCTAATTAATCTGTTTGAACTGGAAACATGTTTGTCCAAAATTGAACATCAGTATCTAAATGTGCAAAGCTGGAAAAGAGCTGGAAGCTCAAAAGACTGAAAACTGTAAATCCAGTGAAGTGTAATTACATAAAGTATTGACTCGGAGGCTAACCGCACATTATTTATATCTTCCTTAATGAATTTAAAAGGGTGTATGTAAACAATGAATACATTTGAAGTTAATGGCCCTCATGTTTTTGTCACACAGTATATGGCTGTAAAAGTCAGACATCCAGTGACTGTGTGCTCTGTTTGTCACTTCTGCAAGGCTAAATATTTAAAATGTTAAACATGTCACTGCAGTCCTCATAAAGTCATCATTTTTTAAAATAACTTTTGTAGAATGATGGTTTCTGCTTGCTGCATCTAGTTAATTTAAAGCTGTTTTATTCACAGTATAGTTCTTGAGATGATAAGTTAAAATCAGAGCTTCACATCCTGCTCAAATATTTACAGATCAGCAGAAAGCTTTCCTGATCTTAGATGTCCACGAACCTTAAGCAAAATTATAATCCTTTATTTAGATCAAAGCTGACAAATATAACAGATTAGACATCATTCATCCAGAAAATCTATCAATCACTTTAAATATTTTACTAGATTGAAAGTATAATTAAACCTTCAATGTCAAAGAATAATAATGTGATTTGGAAAGATTTTATTTTGCTTTTGTAATTGGCAACATCGACAATCAAATTAGAAATCCATTTTCAAGTAAAATTGGATTTTACAAACTAACTCTTTAGTTTGTGATGAAAATATGTTCATTAAAAAGCAAAAGTGGCACATAAAAAAACAAAGACGAATTGTGTTCTTTACCACCATCAATTAGAGATTTTTGTTGTTGGAATGTATGAGCCGCTAGTTGCACGAGTTATGAGTGAAGCTATTGCTGACAATGCTTGCTTGTGTAAGAAATAGACATCTGTGTGAACTAAAGTAAGTAAAGGTTTCTCAAACAAGGACATTTGCCTGTGCATTGTGGAAAAGTCTTATACATACATAACTGACCTTTTTTGGTGTCTGTAAACTTAACATTTTCTATTTAACCAAAGTCCATGAGAAAGAATGATGAAAACTTTCTTGTTTTTAGGGCATGATTGTAAACATTACTTAATGATATAATAAAACTTGAAATCTAAAATGTCCCCCTTTCAACCTTTTATAATTAAAGGAAGAAACACAGCCTTTGGGAAATTAATGTCAGCATTTCGGTTGTTTCAGTTACCTGACGGTATTAAATTTTATGACATCTCCATAAACTTTGGCTCCTAGTCATAGAATCTCTGGCCCATATTGCTGATAACCTGCTTTTACAGTCATTATATTGACCCATTTCTTCCTCTGAGACTCTGAACATGATATACAGCGTGTTATGATACAATCTGTTCCTGAACCTGAGCCTGGCTTAAACACAAGACTATGAACAGCCTCATCACCTCTCTTGATTCTGCAGCAGCTGGGCTCGTCATTGCTGTGTCCCACTTATTACAACAGCTGTATCACAACCAGGTTACCTAAAGTGTCACATTTTGTGTTGCGTCAAATATGTTTATACATATATAACATTTCATTTTAGCTAAGCTTTATCATATTTAAGCTGCTGTCACACAAGTTCTATCTTGCTATGCATATTGAAAAATGTAGTAAATGGGTTTAAATGTGGGAAGATTAAGTGCATTTTCTGAAATATGCACTCTTGTCAAGTCTTTGAAGAGTGTGTGTTGTTCTGATGACTGATTTGCTCTGTTTTGTGCAGTGTGAGTATGTATTAGCCTGAGAGTACACTATTGATGTGTGTTTATTGGAGGAAGGGTTTTTCTGTCTTGAGTGTGTGTGGGAGTGACTCCTCTGAGAAATACTTGACCTTTTAATTGGGAAAATATACTGACGTCCATTTAACAAACAGATGCAACACATAAATGCAACTGAGACTATATCAGATTGAATATGATCAGCAACAATATTTTTACTGACGAGACTAAAAGCCTGCATCTGTGATGGGGCATCATCATATTTAATCTATACTTTGTGTTTCATCCCCATGAAAAATTGGTGAACTTTTATAGTTCATTCTCTGTACTTTTAGAATGTGTGGCAGCCAAAAATGTAGAAAAGAATGTACTGTAAAATAAAGAATATAATAGTCCATCCAAACAAATCTTGAAAAGTATTTGGCCCAAAATTTGTGCTACACAATAATGTAATAAAACACCCGCTGTAATACTATAGTTTTCAAAACATGCCATGAATCCGAGCCAACAATATGATTTAAGAAAATAGAGTTAGTGTACAGCAAGCTACAATTCACACATCAGCATCTCTTGTAATCCAGTAATAACGCACTATTTCTAATCACCGGCAGAATTACTGACATGCTACACACCGGTAGCCACTCAATAATCTAATCACAAGCTTTAGTGCTCATTACAAGCTTTAAATTGTGTGCTATAGATAGAGCAACATAGCAGCACTACCTTGTAATTAGATGACTCTGAAAACATCTACCGATTCATCAAAACCTTCAGAATTGCGAAATAATGAAACAGCAAAGATGTGAATACCATAATATAGCTTGAGAAGTGGGACAAAATGGGTTTAAATTTCCCCCTAAAAAAATGTTTATTATTCCTCAAGCTTATGTATACAAATATGACAAATAATGTTTTGGAAATGTAAAGATGCTAAGGTGCAGGCTCCCATTTGCAAAGTTTTTTTTTGAAAATTACATTTTTAATGGACCTGACCCAAAACTTTGTCATCACCATCTGACAAAAATAAATATAAAATTATTTTTTTAATGACCTTCTTAGTGATATTTTACTCAGTTTTACAGACAAATGCTTCTCAAGAAACAAAATAAATATTATTTAAAACAAAAAGCAACATAAAGTCCATCTGACGGAGTTGACACAGAACTGAAGGTGGTGACAGAGTAGTGAGTAAAAAGAAATACTTGATACATGTGAAGTAATTTATGTAAAATACATTAAAATGAATTAACTGCACACTTAAGTGAGATTTGTCAACACTATCACTGAAAGAGGCACACTGTCAGTTAAAATCTCTGACAGAGTTGACGAAATGCCAAACTACCTCAATTTATATGATGTTATTCTGAATGAAGCCATATTGTAGCTCATCAGGTCCATGAAATCTTTACAGTACACTAAAATTAAGCATTTATTTCACAAAAATTCATCAAAGGTTTGTAAATTGTCAGTTATGGTGTTGACACATCATGGTTGTGACAAACAACTTAGGAATAAAGCAGAAGAAAAAACTAAAGGATAACATAAGCTAACTAGAGCTGCTTAGCCCTCTTAGTAAAGGAAGAAAAAGAAAGAGGGATCAGAAGTTCTGATGCCCCCAATAATGCCAGATTTTTTAAAATTCTTTTTATGTCTGACGGTGTTGACAAAAACTTGGGACAAATTTCAATGGAGTTGGAAAATATACAAAAATATTTTTTAATTAAATTTATTGATGCTTTTATAATTATTTACTTGAATACTTATACTTAATTGTCAAAATATATTATCTTAGTATTCCATTAATTGTTTTAAACTATTACAATGTATTGAGTTTTGCTCCAGGACAAGGGATTGTAAAGACACCATCCACCTACTGCAATCTTTAAAATAAAAAATATTCAGCAAACACCAGGAACACATACATTGCTGTGCTCACATGGCCCAAGTTAGTTTAGTCAGATATTTGAAAAAAATATATTTTGTGTATATTTTATTATAATTTTGTGCTTTATCCATAGGACCTGTTTTGTCCCTCTCCCCAAGAATCATATATATAAATTGTTAGATGGATGGCCTTTGAGTTAAAAGGGATTATTACATCTGAAAGAATTTATGTCAAGGTCAGCAAAATTAACAGATTTTTCTATCAAAGGGAACAGATTTCTTTATCTCCATGTCGTCATTCTATTTTTAGACTATAATCAAATTAGTTAGTTAACTGCCCCATATTTGTGACAGTGACCCAGATTTTATGATAATAATGTAAGAAAAGTAGACACTCATGGAACACAGTGCACTAAGAACATGCATAGTCCTGACTGAAGCAGCTGGAGGTGGTGTTCTATTTAACATAACTTTTTATTATTATTTGCACAGAGGCTAGGATGGTGGGTAGCAGCATGGTCCTTCTTTAATGAGCCCTTGTTTAATGAAACAAGGGATTAAGGGACACCCCTAAGCTTTATTTCCACCCTTGGTCAGTTCCTATAGTTTCCTTCCCTGCAGTCTATGTTCCTCACTAAATGCCGCCTAAAAGCTCCTTTACTTTTGTCTATGCGCTCTATAGATATATCTGCTTAGTTCTATTTCTGCAATTATGTGAACTTGGGGCAAAAAGGAGACATAAACCTTAGCCCCACAAAAGAAACTGCCCTTTTTGTTGCCCCTCAGAGAGTCACGCACAATTGTTTCCATAAGATTAAGTCAAATTGCTCTGAGTCTTTGCCAGGAGGAATTTGAGTTTCCCAAAAAGTCACTCAACTTGAATGTAAATAACAATTCACTGCTGATTAACACGTGTTCTGAAAAGCTGCCACTTCCTCGAAAGGAATATTTTTGGCAGATCATTTGGCATACTGTGTCATTGCAGTTAAATAGGAAAATCTCTTCAATAAAACATCCACACAGAAATGTGTGTATTTAGTGTTATTGTCACTCATTTGCTCAAATAGAACATTTTCACCAAGACGTCTGATAATCTTACAGAACTTCAAAAAGGTACATTTTAGTTTTATCTTTTGATCACTGACTGGCTTGTAGCTGTTTTTAAATAACCATTCCTGGAAGATTTTTAAGAAAAGAAAACAACAAAAAAAAAACAACTGAATGGTCAAATGTGATTTTGGGATTTGATAACTGCAGTGTATTTGCAGAGCATGTTGTTCTTTACACATCTAATAAAGATATCACTCAAAGGTGTATAAATGGGATGAGTTTCATATAGTTCATTGAACCACAGCTCCTGTGGTCTAGAAATCAAAGCCCTGGTGTGGGAGGAAACATAAGAGGCGGCCTGGTGGTTGGCCTCAAAACAGTTTTGGCAAACACAAAAATGGCTGAGAGGAAAGAAGTGCTCTGTCCAAATTGCCCTCAGAGAAGATAGGGAGCAGCAGACCTTGTCTAAAACATTTTTTTTAACTTTATTTCTTCCCTTCAACATGTTATTGAACCAAAATATTCCTCCAGGCTTTTTACAGCTAAATATAAGCTTTTATGAGTGGCAGCATGAAGATGCAGGTAGTACAGTAATGGCAACAAAAATCTTTCCTTAAGTTTTTATTTTTTCTTTACAAATTTCTTGCAAACACACCAGGTGGTTGTGAGGAGAAATGAAATGCACATTGGCTTGAAAACGGACTGATTGGCTCTCATGTATATTCTGTGCCTCAGCTTGCAGACTATAAGTGCAAATTATCATTATTACACAACAAAGCTCTCTGAATATTTTAGATTTTCTGCTCAAATCCACTTTTTATGTCAACCTTTTTAGGAATTAGCTTTAAACTACAGTACGTATGCATCACAAACATGTATTTGTTACTCAAAGGGCACCGTGTCTTATCGACCAAACACTTTGTTTTACTAAAACCTTTCAGCATGCAGATGTGAAAAAGTCTACAACAAGCATTCTGAAAACATAACAAGCCAAGTTTCCTGCTGTGACCTACGCTATTTTCCACTTGAAGGTATGACTGTGATGTTTAAATTCAGAGGATAAGGGAGATCGGAGGAAAGTATTTTCAGTTGCTGCAGTCTTAGATTTTCTTTGGCCTGAGGGGAAGCATCTTGGAGAAATTGTGAGGAAGATGCTGTGATCCTCAAAGGATGTTATCTGCCAGCCCACTAACTGCCTCCAGGAGAGGGCTGGCAGGAAGAGGAGTTGGCAGTCATCCTGTGATTTTGGTCTCTGAATAAGGTGGGTGAATGAGAAGACAAACTCTATTCAAAAGGGACTATGAGGCTGAAATTACTGTGTCTCTAAAGCCGTGTTAACTTTGATGGGGTATTTTGTTCAAAGATTCATTATTGTACAAAACAATAAAGATTGATTTCATGTCCGCTCTGATGGCAACCATGCAGTAAAATCAATGAATAACAGAAACTCTTGGAGTTAATGATGGTGCGAGGCAGCTGCAGTGCATTATAAACAGGCTTTATCTGAAAGAAGAAGTTAACGGCCAAAAAAATTTTCTTGGGCTTCCCCAGGAGTCTGACTATTTATCTAACTTTCTGGATTTGTCAGCCCGACAGTAAAATCACTCTCATGTAAAAACTGGCTAATAGTGAGGAGAAACAGTGAGCTGCTTCTTTCACTTTTGTGTTCTCCTGTCAATTTAATTTGACCATAAGTATCTGTGAAATAATTAAACTGAATTAGCTATACTCTTTATGTGAATCTGGAATGTATGACAGATTAAAGCAAATTAAGAATTATGAAAATGTGTTACTGATTTTACAGCACACTTCATTTCCACATCTTAAAGAACAATGCTAGGTGATCATATTCAGTCAAAAAACTTTTTTTTTTCTTTATTTAAACAAAAGTTCAAAGCGTCATTTTATGACGTGGTCACAAAAACTATTTCCTTCTTATATTTCTTCGTCCTCCTCAGCTTTCTTCTCTTCTTCTGCGACACTTTGAATTCAAGTCATGTCTCCCACTCTTCTTCTCCCACAAGGCCAAATCCTGAGCTACCACTGAATTTGAGCTGAAAATCCAGCCAATCGGATCAATCAGAAAAGTTCCCTCCCCCAACTGACAAACACGGCCATTAAGCGTAGCGACTGAGTGCAATTTTCTGGTGAGAGTATGAAAATGGGTTGGGAGGGGCGTGTTTTATGCTGGTCATGCTGCGTTCGTGGGCCTGAAGATAAATGGAAATGGCTGCAATCAGAGCGATGAGTTCTCTCGATTAATAAATGTGCTCTTATGACTGCTTAATAAGGTACTCAGGGGGATGGTAGGAATGCAATGCCATACTTCAATCTTTTGCATTCTCTAACAGGTTTTCATAAAGGATTGCCCAGAATTTCCATTCTTCTTACTTCCTACTCCCACCAGCTTCGTTAAGCGTCCTTGTGAAAACCATCCCCACAGGATGATGATACCACAGCCAGTGGCATCATCATCAAACAATATATTCTTACATATTGTTTTGCACATAGGCCAGAAAGTTTCATTTAGGTCTTCTCTCAGCTAAGCACTTTTTTTCCACAGGTTTTCTGTGTCCCACCAAATGGTTTCTGGAGAACTACCTTTTTGAATGAAGGACAGATTTTCTGGGGTGCATAATTCATTTATATCCTGTTCTTGACTGCCTCTGATTACCACTCTGTTTCTCTGGCTTGTCAAGTTAGGTGAAGATTCGTGTCTTTTTAGGTTTGCAGTTTTGCCACATTCTTTCCATTTTTCAAAGTACAGTTGAGTACTATGTGAGCTTTAAACATCTTCACAACGTCATCCTTGACCTGCTGCTTTGTTTTTTGGCCTTTGTCTTGCTTTTGGTTTTCTTCAATAAATCGTCATGAGTACAAATACCTTGCAAAGCTCTTGACAAATTATTTTGTAGCATCAAGGCCAACAATGGCTATTTAACTAGTAATAACTAGAAATTATTTTC
This sequence comes from Brachyrhaphis roseni, assembly GCA_903066815.1. Taxonomy (NCBI): domain Eukaryota; kingdom Metazoa; phylum Chordata; class Actinopteri; order Cyprinodontiformes; family Poeciliidae; genus Brachyrhaphis; species Brachyrhaphis roseni. Next base: position 5,894 of record CAEFZY010047929.1, on the reverse strand, counting down.
TTAATTATTACTAGATTATGAAATGCATCTGTGTTTCCAGTGATGCAAATGAATTGAGTATGGCAATGAACAAAGCCTTTAGTTGATTGCAATGCAATAAGTACTTAAAGCTAGCAGCATTTCTTGTAAATAATCTGCTAGAAGCAGGCTGGTCTTTTGCTGGTTAAAAAAATGTTTTACATCAGCACTGTGAACATACCCAATTCTAAAAGCTGTCAGCTTTGTTTCCCATCCTTCTTCTTAGTAAACACTGATGGAGGGGGCGGGGGGAATCAGTTTTGCAACCAGGAGTCCCAGCAGGCATACAGCCGTAAAGCTGAGTGGGTTAGCCAGCAGTTGAGCTGACTCAATCTGTTTGAGTTTCTCTTTGGGGCATATGGAGCCCTGGGCAGGCAACAAGGTCCATGGGTTTGGCCCACATTGATCTGAAAATTCAGTGTCAGACTTCTGGCCGGCTCTTAAATATTTGGTTTTAATTACTGCCACAACCTTTACTCTGGCAGGTTACTGTTGAAACATAATCCCCACGGGGGCTGTAAGGCTGGGCCGTCACACAAGGGATGGCAGCTACTTCTTTACTCCGGCATTATTCTTTTTCTTTTTTTTTCTAACTGAAAAATGTGCCATGGTCACAGCTGATTATATAGGCTCCTTATGAACAAGCACAGCAGAAAATTGTGAGATGAGAAAAAAAAAAACTCCATAACCCTTAATTATGCAGCAGCTAAGTTGGACTGAAGAGAGTGGCTTATCTCTTTGCTGAGGTTGGACGGTTTTTGAACTTCTCATTTAATTTTTTCACCCTGTTCACCTGCCTGCCTAAACAACCCACAGCTGCACTAATGAAGGTCCACACTGTTCCTCTCACACATCTAATGATGATTCTCCAAATGCGCCTGCTATTGTCCAAGGCAAGATGGTGTGGGAGAGAAAAATCCCACTGTAGATCAGTCGCCTCAGGGTAACATCTGCCTGTGTGTGAGTCTTCCTCTCAGCAGAGTGTCTTTATGGAACATTTCTTCTGTTCACTCTGGCATTAATTATCCATTTATGTTGTTGAGATAACAGAAAAAAAAAGACACTTTCTATTCTGGATTGATTTAGTATATTCTGCCCCAGAGACTCTTTGTTATTCCCAAGGCTGCATCGTCCCATGATTTAAAAGAAATGTTTCATGGTTCATTTCTAAAAGCCACCAAAGGAATAATTCAGACTTCTCCACACAGATAGACACAAGATGGTAGGTAATAAAACACAGGTACTCAGTAAATTAGAATATCATTTAAAAGTTAATTAATTTCATTAATCCATCTTAAAAACTGATTTCATGTAATATATGTAGATTCATTACACATTTTGTGATGTACTTCTAGTATTTTTGTTAATTTTGATTTTAAAAAATCATGATTCAATTTTGGGGTTATATTACAGTTAATGAAATCCCAATCTAGTCTCTCAGAAAATTAGAATATTACTAATGTGAAGAGACAGAAGAAACTAATACAAGATTTTTATGTTATGGTGCTGTTATGGCCTACACAGTCACAGGGAAAACTCCTGGTGTGACTTTGCCAGCAGATAGTCACTGACAACCCTGCAAAGAGGTGAAGTCATAACAGGTCACGGTTCTATGTCCCTATTTGTGTGTTTTTATGATGTAAAGTCACTTTGAACTGTGTTGTTGCTGAAATGTGCTTTACAAGTAAATTTCATTGATTGATTAAACAAGTGGGCTGCCTTCCTCCCAACACATTAGTGGGAACTTGAGTGGAAGGAAAAGTTTTGGTAGACAGAAGCCTCGACAAGATTATGAAGTGTAGTCCCATGAGCTCTTTTGCAAAGTTTCCATAGTCTGTGATGATTTTGATAGTCTTTTAACATTCCTGTATTGGTCCACAGTTATTTTATCAAGTCCAAAGTCATTAGTTATGCTTCTCGCTGCTGACAAGTTTTACGGAGAAGCTAATTTCATTTCCAGCAGGGCTTGCCACTTGCCCACACTGGCAAAAGTAGTACCCAATTTAATGACTGTGGCATCACTCTGCTTGACTTTCCAGCAAACCGACCTGGAATACCCCCTATAATGAATCCACAATGAATCCATGGATTCATTATAGGGGGTAGGCCTATAATGAATTTATGGATTCATTGTAGGAATCATTATAGTGGTCTATCCCCTATAATAGGGGCCTACAACAATGGCTTCATTGTTGTAGCCAACAGTAAAGCAACTTCAGCCTTCTTACGCTGCTAAGTAAAAGTGTTGCTGAGCTCAACCTGACCACCACTGTAAAGCGGCTCATGGTTATTTTTCCCATAGTTTTGTGTGAAGCATATTTATTGGTATGGTATAGTATACTCTCATCTTTGATCAGTTTGAAGAAATATAAAAATACTTGAAAAGGTCATGCTGCATTATGCAGAAGAGGAAATTAATGTCCTTAAAATATTGACTTGAGTGTTTCAACAAAACAATGACCCCAAAGTCCGCCTTTTGACATCATGTTGGGTTCAGACCAAAGAGCTATTAAGCACACTGCTATCAACACTTCTATTATTTTTAATGCAATGAAGCTACACCTAATTTTACTTTTCTAATACACAGAGAAGCACCTGTACATCAAAAAGACCTTCCTGCTGTGCTGTTACATTATTCACATGATCAATGCTGGGAAACTGGTCACGAGTTTAAGTCTTCCATCTTAATTATATGCCCTGATATCTGTGCACTTTTTGCTCTGCTATAATGCCATTATCCATCAAAGACCCCTCTTTTTTGATCTGAAGAAATCATTATCCCCCCTTGGTGTGAGACTGAAAAACCATGAAAGGGTGGGAAAGTGCAAAGTGTGTTTTACATACTAGCTTTTAATCCCAACACTCCAATAATTGGACTCAGTCACATGTACCGTTTGATGTATTTCTGTCTGAGTATCCAAGATGCTGAGTCTACTCCAAAGACTATGCAAAGCCAAAAAGCTTTCTGAGCCTCTGTTTTTGTTGCCTCTCTCCCAAAACCAGTGTGTATCGCTCTCACAACAATCCTCACAAATCACTCTCCAAGGTAAGCCTTGAGTATGGGGAATGAGTTTGCTAAAGGGGTAAATATCATCTATACGTGTGATCCTATCACTATATGATTAAAAATGTCAGTAAGGCCCTGGAGGTGACAGATTGCAGGGTTTGTTGGCATCCCTGGGTATTTTCGATGCAGGGACAGGTGCACGATGCCTGGGAGACTCGGAGGGAGAAGTGTGCTGAAGAGAGGGAGGAAGGGTAAAAATGGAAAACAGGCAAGGAGGGAAGAAGGAGAAAGAGCTGTTATTCAATGGCCTGTGGCTAGCCTACATCATCCACTATCTGGGCTGGGCTCCAGCTCATCTGTGCTGGGCAAAAAGTCCTGTTACTCTCAGCATGACTGTAAAAGAAGCATTGTAAATAAGTTGGTAAAGGCCGTCACTGACACAGATCATTATGCCAGTAGTAATGTCAGGCAATTGGTGCTGTAGGGATTCAGGTGCATTTACAGCATTCACACCTGCTAGTCCACTTGGAAAAATTCCCCCAAAAAACCTGTTCATCCTGCTGGAGTCCATCAGAGCCTCCTTCAAGCTCAATCCATCTGTTCCCACTGGTCAGTGGACTTAGATATGTCATTCAAGGGGCAGCATAGTGAGCCAGCCTATTTCTTTGTGTGTGGCCTGCGAAGTATTTAGCAAGTCCCAGTTTTTCTGCCCAAACAAATCTGACCAGTTGGGATGTGAATAAATAATGTGTCCTCAAATGGCTAAACCCGAGAAAGAAACAGAAACTTTGGGTCCTGGGGATTGTAGCTCCTTCCACTTCACTTACTTTATGGTGCCTTGCAAAAGTAATGACTAATCTTCAATTTTATATGTGACAAACTGTTTTGTTAAGCTTGACATAATATTGAACAATAACCAATAAATGGTGCATTTACTCACAGAGCAGCTGCTGACTATGTATTGTGTCTTAATTGATGCATGACTTTGAGCTCAAGATCTACCTTTAAAGCTTGCCACAGAGTTAAATTTCAAAAATCTAAATGGATTTTAACAAGCTCCATTGTGATATTAATTAGACATAATAGATCCTAAACTGTGTGAATTACTGCTGCAGGAAAAATTTGGCTTAAACACCTAACAGAGATATTATTCAGACAATAAACAGTAAGAATGCACTGATATGCTCTTTATATTAGATTCTGAAACAGGAGGAGGAGTATTAAGAAAAGGAGAGAGCTGTGGAAGCACTAATGGCTGGGAAAAATGGGACACTAATAAGATGTTAGTTGGAAGTTTTAGCAGTGCAAAATCAGTTAAGAGTAAATATGCAAAGCTGAATATCCCCAAAGTGCTGAATAAAGCTTGCAACATGAGACTTTCTTATGAGCAAACAAAAAAACTTCCTCTATGATGACAAAAAATTGCTCTTCGTGAACCTAGTTTTAAACAAGAAGACTTAAGTTTGCCAGCATATTTCTCCACATGAAAAGTAATATTTTAAAGTGGGTGAGCTAAAGTCCTGGGTTGAATCTGATGGTGAATCTGTGGAGGTATCTAGAGATTAGGGTGGCAGCAGACAGCCCTTCTGACCTCAAAGATTTAGAGCTCATTGCAAAACAGTTTTTATTGTCCAGGTAAAAGTGAAAATATGCATATATGTACTCAACAATGGAAGAGAGGTTTGATTGATTAAATGCCAGTATTTTTTGTTGATTTATGAGAGGGTTATGTAGTTTCAAAATGCAAATTTTAATGAATGAAAGAAAATAATTCTACACCTAGATCTGCCCATAGTATATTTTGGTTCACTGTAAATCACAATTAAATTGCAAATAAAAAAAAAATTACAAATAAAAATTGAATCCACTAATTGTTTTAGGGATACATATACAAATTGATAGCGATATATCTCACTCCTCTGAATGCAGAGAAACACAAACCCAACCATGGAACACTATACTGTAGATTTGTACATGAGTGCCAATGTTAATGACACAAAAAATGTGAAAAGTTATTCCACTTTCCAATAGATTAGTCATACTGGAAAGTGGATTGTGGACTAGTTGGAGTCCTTTAATTTTTCACAATGAAAATCCAACTTCAGGTATCTTTTTAGTATGTATAAGCAGAAAGTCAGACTTCTGGGGAAAAAAGAGAATGCAGCATTACCATAGTTAACAAGAAACCTTCCAGAAAAAGGAACTGTTATGGACTGATTTATTCATATGGCAGACTTCTGTGTTCATTGAAGGAAAGGGCTTTAAAATTAAAAGAGGAAGCAAAAATATTCTGATAGAATGGTTGGAAACTAAATTTAATACTTCCTTTGTCCACCAGTCAAGCTTTTAAATAAAAGTTGGCCTAAAGAATCGATACAGGCTACCACCTTTAAGTTTTTCAAAATTTGAGTTAAACCAGTCAACAAATAAGCAACAAAAATTGATTCTATTCTGAGTGGTTTTAAAAATGTCACCATTTTTACAAGAAAAATAGAATCTATATGCAGTTAAAAAATGAAAAGCCATGTGTCAGGAATAGGTGTGGTGGAGGTGAGGCAGACGCTGGAGACCCAGGTAAGATTGAGAATGATGATGATTTGATGATAATAATATGTAAACAGTCCAACAACCCAGGCAGCACTGCAGAGCAGAAGACGAGGCTCAGCACAGGTAGCGCAAGGCAAACGAATGGACTCAGGCGACAGACTTAGACAAACATTGACGAGGACCCGACGAGGAACACAGGACACAAGTGGGACTAAATACACAGGGAAGCAATCAAGGGAACAAGACACACCTGGGAACAATCAAGGGGAGACAGGACAACATGGAGAGCACAGAGACACAGAACTAGAAATAAATACACAGA
>CAEFZY010047926.1:0-13709 GCA_903066815.1 Brachyrhaphis roseni | reverse complement strand
CTTGTCAAAGATGTAATTCAGAAATTCATTTTGTCCATTATAACTTGAAACCTTAAAATAACTATATTATATACATACTCAGAGGCGACGTATAGGGGGAAAGTTACGACAATTACAGGGGCCTCCACAATTTTTTATTTTTTTGTTTTTCATAGAAATTTTTAAAGAACGGGGCCTTGTCAATTACAAAATTAATCATATTGTGTTTTCTAAACTTGCTTTCAGCTGTAAAAATGTAATGTTCCCCCTCCCAGACCAAAAAGCGCACATTTGCCCTGAACCCCCCTGGATCTGCATGAACTGGTTCGTTCCTGCTTGGAGCTGCAGGTGTTCAGCAGCAGTCAGTGGAAAACAAGAAAGACTGTGGCTGTTACTATGCTGCAAAGAAAAATTATAGTTAGGTTTTCAAAAAATAGAGAGATAGAGAGAGAAAAGGGTAAAAGTGTCAACTTGTAGCCCAGTTTTTCTCCTAGAGGTGAGTAGAGTGAGAGATTATCAACCATTTAGCATAGTTAGCTTAGCTACAGACTGTTTGCCTCTATTTCACTAACATTTAATGAATTAAGAAATTACCAACATATCCATATCCCTCCTGAACTCTCCTCTCCTACGTGAAATTAAAGCTGCAGTATGTAACTTTTATAATTTTTATTTTACATATTTGTTAAAACTGTCATTATGTTGTGACAGTACGACATGAAAGATAATCTGTGAAAAATCTATTTCCTCTGCTTTCTCAAAGTGCTAGAAACAACCAATCAGTGGCAGGAGAGTTTTAGTGCTGTCAATGACAATCTCATGTGGCTGCTCATCCCTATGCTGCAGTAAACGCAGCCTGTTGTAAATGCTCAGTCTAGTTAGCATAGCTACCAGTGACAGCAGATAAATGACTTTCCTGTACTGATATGTTGCTTCTCCACCATTAGCACATTTAGCAGTGAATGAATGAGGTTGATTGGCAGCACTAAGACCCTCCTCCTGGTTCTGATTGGTTGTTTAGGTCCGAATGTTGCATTACTTTAGGAGATTGATTGTTTTCACAGATTATCTGTTTCATAACAAACTGTCATGACATGGTGACAGCTCTAACAAATATGGAGAAAGCATATTGTTTATTAAAGTTATATACTGCAGCTTGAATAAAATGCAACTACATAGCATTTTTTGAGAAGTCTGGATTGCTTCATGTATATTTTGCATGTTGCCTAAGACTGTTACTGGTGAGGAGAGACATTTCAGTAATCTAAAACTAATAGGAAACATTTAAGCAACCTACTTGCATACTGTATGCAGACTGTTGCATGTAAAATTGATGAGCAGTAAATATTGTGCTAGTTATCAGTATTGGACCAAAGAAAGCAAGGCAGTTGCAAGCATTTAAAATTGTGACGCTTTTGATGGGTCAGAAAGACTCAAAAAACTGCGTTGGGGGGGGGGGCCCAATCTAATTTTTTTTCCGGGGGCCCAAGATTCCTGGCAGCGCCCTTGTTGATGCTACATCTCCAACCAAACACAAACATCCTATGGAAGGGATAAAGACTTGTGCTCATGTCCAACAGGTGGCCATCAAGTATGCTGACAGCAAGAGAGTGCAAGGTGAATTGAGAGTGAGTGAACTAGTTTGGAACCCACCACCGTACTTAGAATTCATCTTTCACTTTACGTTACACAAACCAGACATCTGGATTTTTTTAGATGGGCTGCATCCCCCTAGAGGTGGTGCTGATGCAAAAAGCTGGAGGCGGGCCAGAAGCAGTCGGGAAGTTTGCCGCCGTCACCCTGCTGGACTGGTACTGTCTGGATCAAAAGCTTGTCCTTGTTATGGAAAGACCGCCGTTCTCCTTGGATCTTGCGCAGTACATCCACTTCCGAGGAGGTCGTCTGCAGGAAGATGAGGCCCGGGTAGGGAAGCCGGACGGCTGGTGTCACCTCAGGAATCCAAGAGAGCCTCTGGCTGCCTCAGACTTGTTTTGATTTGTCTAACTTTTAAAGATGTAGCACCGCATATTGTGTTTTGGTTAAAGCAGGAGTATGTGATTCTTATAAAGAATATGTTTTCTACATATTTGTTGAAACTGTCACAATGTCATGACAGTGTATTATGAGACATATAACCTGTGAATAGATCAATCTCCTTCACCTACTAGTGCAGTCTGAAGAAATGCAAAAACAATCAATCAGAGCCAGGAGGCGGGTCTTAGCGCTGTCAATCATCCTCACTGCTAAATGTGCTAATTGCAGAGAAACAACTCAATGTTACAGGAAAACCTTCATCATCGGTGGCCATGGTAACTAGCTTAGCATTCACAACAGGCTCTGCTTATTCAACGCCATATCACTTCATCGTAATGATTTTGTAATGCCTTTTAAATGCAGAAAGAGAATCAAATTTTAGTTCCTGTTTTCACAGATCATCTGTCTCATGTTGCATTGTTACGACAACGAGACAGTTTTAACAAATATGTAACAAGCATATTGTAACATCTGCTTACTGCATCTTTAAAGGTGGAAAATATATTTCCACAGCACTACATTTTAATCTGTCTCAAAAAATAAAGTCAACATGTATCATTTATTTCAGCAAAGGAGACATTTTGTTTGTTGTTTTACTTCAGGCTCTCATGAACCAATTGGTGAACGCCGCCATGGAAATGTACAATAAAGGCGTTTTCCACCGGGACTTGAAGTTGGAGAACACGCTGGTAGAAATTGGCCCTGCAGGGCCGCGGCTCCGTATTATTGACTTTGGCTGTGGTAGTTATGAGCTGAAGAAAATTTTCCGCTATTTCCATGGTATAACTTAACTTTGCTAAACATTTAACGTAGCTTTGAGATCGTATTTGAGTCCTTTCCCAGTTGAAACCAGATATTTACATTTGCACATACATTTTCTTTTCTCAGTCTGAAGTTAAATCAGACCAGACTTTTCTTGCTTCGGCTTAGTTAGAATTACCAAAATTATTTCTTAAACTTAGCAAGAATATTTTTTGGAAATTTTGTTGCAACTTTCCTCGAATATGAAAGTTTACATATATTCGGTTGGTGTCAGAAATAATTGTCTTGTAAACTGTACAACTTGGGTCAAACCTTTTGGGTTTCATTCTACAAACTTCTGATAGGTTAACCTAATTCAGTGGTTCCCAAAGTGTGGGGTGCGCCCCCAAGGGGGGCCGCTGTACCATTGCAGGTGGGGCGCAGGAAGCGGTATGGATGGAAAGAAACCCCCCAAAAAACAGTTACACAAAAGTGTTTCACTGTAAAGATGGTTTGTAGTTTTGTTGTAACCTGAAATGTGAAATAAACTTCAGTGGAGTTTGAAAACTAAATATGTGTATAGGTTTATGTCTGGTTGAACGATGTGTGTGCTTTTGAACTTAACTTTTGAATTTAAGTTCAGTTGCAAAAAAAAAATCTCAAAAAAAATATTTTTAAGTTTTCAGGCCTTTAGAAAGTAGAAGTAATTTTGCTAATTCTAACTAAGTTAAAACAATAAAAGTTTGGTCTGATTTAACTTCTGTCAGAAAAAAATGCTTGTATCTTTTTATTTGGTGTATGTAAATGATTTCAACTGTATTTATCTCCCAGGATGCATGAAACTGAACCAATGATCTCATGAAGCTTCCACAGAAAAAGAAAAGTGAAAACAAACAAACAAAAAAATCCGGTCTACTTTGACTATGCGTGTTTTCCAGGTACTCTTCAATATGCTCCCCCAGAGTGGTTGAAACATAAAACGTACAAACCTATTCCCACCACAGTTTGGCAGTTGGGAGTAATGCTTTACTGCATGTTGCACAGCAGTCAGTTCGACACCAGGGTTTTCGCAATGGACTGGATTCAATTTAGCAGCAACCTCTCCCGAGGTGGGTACATAACCACCAGCTACAATTACAGTCTGCCTATTTTCTGGAGCAAAATTCTCTCGTTGCGTTTGTTCTAGAGTGCCTCAGTTTCCTCCATCTCTGTTTGGAGGAGGAGTGTAAGAAGCGAGCCACCTTGGAGCGGCTTCATACTCACGCCTGGCTCAGCGGACTGAATCCCGCTTCTCAGGGGTCTGCAACGTCTGACACTTAATTTTCATGGAAAATATAGTAAAGTTGTATTTTAATTGGACTCTGACTGTTTTGTATATGTATGTGGTATGTGAACTAGGAGGAGAGGCATAAGCAGAGGGGAGGGCGGTGTGACTTTAATGCACTAATTTTATTTTATCGAGAATGTAGAATTGAACGCATTAAACATTTTACAGATTCAATCATTTTCTTTTTCCCCTTGCAAAAGTCCCAAGCTGGAACCTTTGTATTTGTGTGTTTCCGGTATGCCCATAAATCTGACGCACAAGCAACATCTGACAATAGCAGCAATGGATGACAAAGCCACTTCTCTTTCCCCACTGGGTGTTCATTTTTAATTCAAAAACAATCTGATGGGACGCTGGAAAAGACTGTTGTGTTCAAGTGGTGCTAAAAGGAATTAGCCTATCACTGAAGCTATTCAAGCCTAAAATAGCATCTCAATGCTGAACATGATGCAGCAGCACGGATGTCCCAATGCTAATGTCAGCGTCCACTGATCACTTTTCTAAAGGATTTTTTGTCATAGAAGTTTTATGAATGGTCAGAACTTCCTTCAACATTTGAAAGCTGAATTGATATAATAACACTTCACCAAAAGCAATAAATATCTTTATTCTTGAACTGATATGTGTATAATTTAGCAGCTAAAATGTTTAGGGGTTTTTTAAGTTAAAATGTTGGTTATTCTGCCAATACTTAGTTTTCGATTAGAATGTGATTAATTGCAATTAATGAATTAACAGACCCTGCAACTGACTTGATTAAAAATTTTTTATTGAGTCCCACCATCTCCCATCATTCTCATAGCCTTGGCCCCCCTGCTGCCCCTGACGATAAAAGTCTAACTCCACCACTAAGGAAAAAGACAGAAGCCCCGTTAATTGAGACATTCTTCAGTATTTTCCTGAACCTTTTTGTAGTTGAAGAAATTCCAACGGATACATCACTGTTTTGTATTGGAAGATGATCAAACCTACTGTACATCTTTTGCAAGGGCGGCTACATAGCCATCTCTTTTCACATATAAAACCAGACATTCTTATACAGTACATAGTCATCAACGTTTTAAGCTAAAACTATACTGAAAATACAACAGCATTTTACAGGTTTATTGGAGGTGCGTTTGTAAAAATCTGTTTGAAAGTTTGAAACTCTGGAGGGAAATTTTGTCTTGACCATCAACAGGAAAACTTCCCTTTTCCTGTGAACCACTTTAACTTTGCTTCATAGATATTTTCTCAGCATATTTGTGATCATTTGGGATGATGTGTTTTGCAGCAGTTCGATAAAGGGATTTGGTCCGTCAGCCGGTCACACACACAGATGGTGGCTAGATGGCGGCTTATGTAGCTGTTGAATTCTTCATGAACCGACACCGACTTCGGTAACGTGACGCCAGTCGGTCGTCACCCCGTCCCCTCCTCCTCCTTCGCATCTCATGGAAAGTGGAGGAATATTGGTTTTCACTGTCACGAGGACAACACCTCGACGGCGAATGAGGACCTCAAACAGCTTTCTGAAGACGAACTAGTTCTCGCAATTAAGAAGTAACAAAGGTAACATAAGCATCCCCCGTTTCTTTTCAATTGCAGCCTCCAGGATCAAACGTCTTTTTTTTCCTTTTTTTTCCATCATCTCAAAAACCTTCTGTTGTACCCGAAGGAAAATTCATTGCATGTCGTGCCCAAGACCTGCTTTGAAAACGAGATAACACTGTGTTCTGTGCAAGGCAATGTGCAGCTCCAAGCTGATTTGATTAAACAAAAGAAAACAGTGGATGCTGAGGTAACAGTGACGTTGGCTGTGGGAGCCTCCGTGGCGTGTTGTGTATTCACAGTGAGACCCCAAGGCCAGGCAGAGAGCTGCTAGATTTGCGATGTGCACTGCTTGATGATTTATCTCCTTCTGCCTTCGTGGAGCCTTGTTGTTGTTCTGGTTTATTCTGACTTTTTTTTTTCTTATTTAAACATTTATTTCTCTTTTGAAAAATAAAAAAAAATATCTCAAATCAGGGTTTTTCCTGAGGGGTGGTTTATCATTTATTGCAATAAATTTCTTATCATGATCACATTTTTATTTATCCTTGTCACAAAAAATTCCAATAATGTTTAAAAACAGCTAAAACTGTCTCCTTCAGACTTCTTGCAGCTGGTGAGAGCTGTGGGAATTTTATCCTGTAGGGGTCTGTATTACAGCGACTGTGAAGAAACATCTGACTGAAGACACTTGTCAATGTTTATGGTCATGAAATGAACCAACTAACAATCCCGAGGCACTGAAACTTTGTGTTGGTGTTTTTGTGACAGCTGGCTGACTTAGGGGTCTTTTTTGTATTTAGTCAACCATCAACAACAGGACATTAAACACAGGGACAAAGCAAACATGGCATTGTTTTTTCTTTTTTCCTTCTCCCCTTCTACCCCCTCCCCATCCTTCTTTTAGTTCTATCCCCTACCTCTTCCCATCCATCCATACCCGGCTGCAAACAATAGAAATAACAAAATAAAGGAAGAAAAATATAACAAAGGGGAAAGAAGAAAAAAAACCAGCACATAATAAAAACAACAACAGAGAGTTGCGTTTAAGATTATTAAGCAGAGGGGAGAATTTTTTTTCAAACAGATCAGAAAAAGAACACGTCACATTGATTCCCAAATATTTGAATATTGTTCTAGAGAGAGGGAAGGGCATGTCAGTTTCTGTAATTTGGAGTGCAGAGTTATTAATAGGAAAACATTCACTCTTTAAGAAGTTCAACTTGTATCCTGAAAATTTACCAAAACGGTTTAGCAATCTCACAATGTTGGAGATAGACGATACTGGGTCCGAGATGTAGAGTCATAAGTCGTCCGCATAGGGACAGCCGATGTTCCAGCTGTTTTCTATAAATTCCCTTAAAGCTCTGTGAAGTCTTAAGGACTTAGGGTTCTAAAGTATGATTTTATTATCTGTTGCTCCGGGCAGCACTTTTTTGTAAGAGTTTGATGCTGCTGTGACTGTTGTGGGAGAGCTGGATCTCTGCAGTTTTTCTCAGCTCTCTGACACCCATTCCCATTCTGTACAGTGGATTTTCTGTTCACTGGGTAGCCGCACAAACACCCTGTAGAGCTTGTGACATTATCTGAAGACTTGCAGAACTCAGTCCTTTTGTGAAGAATACAAACAAGGCCACATTTAACTTGGCCCCTGGTGATCAGTGTTACCATTGATAAGCTGAGTTTGGCGGGCTGGGGGCGGGGGTCGGGAGTCCTGCATATGATTATGGACTTAGGCATAAAATTAAGCAAATATTATGGTACGAAGAATGAAAATATTTCTAACACATAACCGTCAGTCAGTTTGTTCATATCATATGGAACATAGAATAATGCTTTGTTCGCACTGTATGTCAGTAGATGACTGAAAAGCTCCTTTTGCTGTTTTACAATCTCCATTCATACACTTTTTGTTGATTGTTTCAAGTTGCAACATTGGGTATGAATTCACTTTTACATATAAATACATGAGATTTTAGCCTTGTGGCTAATTTCCATCTTCTTTGGCAGGTTGATGTGTGTGACAGGCAACTTCACAAAAAAATAACTTCATCGAGGAGAAGAGAGGGTAATTAAACTGCAATTTGTAGTCAATAACTGCAGCAAAACAGAATTATATACAGTTAAACTACACTAACGGCTTAGCATACAGTCAATAGGCAGTGTACTGTTAGCGTACCGTTAGTTAAGTTAGCCAACAGTTAGCCAACAGTTAGCTAACGGTATGCTAGCTGACAGGTATTTTATTGTAAACAAGGAACCTACAAGAACAAAATAGAACACTAAAAATTAACACCTCAAAAACAGCTTCCAAAGGCATTACATTACAGAACATAGAGCAATAGTTTACAGTGTTAATATCGAACTGGTGCTTGAGGGTTGCAGTTCTTCAAGGGGTAGTTATTATTTGAATGGCTGTAGCATTTGAGCATAGTTTTATAGATTCAATGAAAATATTAAAGGAAGATAATAAAATCTGGAAATTAGACTTTTGTTTCAAGTATTTGGAGGTGTGAATATAATATTTACCATAAATAGTTAAAAGTTAACACATAAAAATTCTATTTTAACATGTTTACATTTCCCCATCCCAAATAAAACAACATGATCTGTCAAAGTAATATTCATATTCTTTTGATGGAATAAAAATAACTGACATATATATATTGGTAAGCAACAATCTAATGCTAACAGGTAGAGTACAGTTACTTTAGCCGGGTGACACAATTAGCTAAACATGCTAATTAGCTTAACATGCTAATTGTGTGTCTAGTAAAATTATCCTGTGGCCTAAGCCACTATAACAAACAAATCTACTGTATCACTTTGCATGCTAAACAGATTCATGTGCTTCTTTGAAGGGTAAATAAATAGTTTTGGCCCATTATTCATTGTAATCTATGACTGCAGTGCATTAAGACGACTTTGCAATTTTAGTGTCCCACCCTTCTACAATGTGTGCCTCTGCCTGGTCCAACCTAAGTGGAAAAAAAAATTAAAAATCTAGACACTCCCTCTGAAGAGAACCTCTAACCGCAGCAATCCCACAGTCATTTAAATCAGATTTAGATGTTCTAAGAGCAATCTAGCAGCTTAGCGCTAACTTTACAAGACAATCCAAATCTGCATTCATGTCAAACTGAGTAGCTGCTTTCGCCAGCCAGTAGTAAGCTGGACCAGTAATCTTACTGGAGACGTTGAAGGTGAACTGGATGAACCATATGACATAGGAGTCTAAGGCTTTGGAAAGTTTTAAAGAGTGAATCAAAACCATGAAGGAAATGCAAGAAGTGATCTGGATAATTAAACAAATAACGTGATTCATGTACTGCTTCCCCAGGTTCCGCCCTTCTCATCTCATGCACATAATGTGTGTAAATCAGGTAGTACGCGATCTCTTTTGTTCTCAGAAGCATGTAATGTGGATCAGTGCATTGAGAGTTTAAAATGCCAGCTTGTAATTACAATCACCTACTTGACTGACTGAATCAGACTGAGGCTGCAAAAGAGACTGTAGCACCTTGCAGAACTATCCACGCCCTTTGAACTGCTTCACATTTTTAATTATTTTAGTGGGCTTTTCTGTGACAGACCAACAAAGTTAGACATAATGGTGATGTGGAAGAAATCTGATTTTTAATTTTCATAAAAGCTCAGAAGACTGTCGGTTGTTTATTTAGGGGTACTAAATTACAAGGGGCCAGACTTTTCCGCTCCACTAAACTAAATTAACTAATACAAATAGTTTGCATTAGTTATCACCTAAAATCTCAGTCAAATACAGTGAAGTTTGTAGTTGCAAGCGTGACAAAAACTATGAAAGCGTTCCAGGCACTCTAGATGTAAAGGCATTCAATTTTTGGTAATTGCTTTTATGGATCATTGACATCTGCACACTTTGCATCCACAGAGCATGCACAGTACTGCGCATTGTGCAGAATCCCAAAGCTGGATGTATACATTCTAGTAAAATTTTGACTCCCACTCCCCTCTTTCGTCAAACCCTTCAGATGGAAATGATGGGCTTAATATGCCCAATGAAAGTGGCTACAGACGAGTAACAGAAAATCCTTGGTAGAGTCAACACACGGCTGCTGTCCAAACCACCACTGCGTTTCGGCTCGAGAAGTCATTGACTGGTGTAATCTGCTGTCTAAATCTGCAGTTTGGCCCTGTCTGGTCGCTGTCTGGGTCCTGTGCACTTGGACAAAAGTGACGGACACCTTGCTCACCGACAAAGGCCCCGGCTCTAATTGGAGCAGACAAGGCTTGCTGATGGAGGCTTTTTAGGCAACTGAACTTGTTCAATAATTCTTAGAGGATCTGATGAAACATAAGAGACACACAGTTGAGACTCCAACAACAGCAGCAGCACTGAACTGTCCTGTATCTGCCCATCAACTGCAGGACAGAAGTTGTGCTTTGACCCGTACCGCCCTTTAGCAAAAATAATGCCTCTACTGAACCTTTGAAGACTCTGAAAGTGTTGACATTGGGGGGACATAAGAATTGGAGATGCTCCTCTTGCTGTCGTAGAGAATTTTGGCTCAGGCTTTGAAGGCAAACACGAGTTTAAGCTTTCGACTTTCTTCTGCTGTGTTGCTTTCATCCAGGAATGTCACAAGCCCAGGAAAAGGGCTTTTTTTGTTTCCAGACCAAACGCTCCGGAAAGAACAATCTGTTCTTTTTTTTTCTTTTTTTACTCTGAGAAAGGAGACTGAGTCCCTTTTAGAGAGCCACAACAACTGTGGATGGTATAACCTGTGTGGGCCGATGGAATCGCCTCAAAGTGAATGACTGGAGAACCAGCGCAGAGTTCTCACCACAGGAGAGCACCAGGTCTTTGTGATCACAAATACCATGGAAAAACGTCTGCATTGTTCCCACTCTACTGGATTTTTGTTCTTCTGTTCCTGTGATTCACCCACAAAGACTTAGCCTCTCTGACCTTCCTCGAGCCTCACAAAAATGCCCACACAAGTCGCTGACACTGCATTTTATTGTCACTAAGCAACTTGACCAAGTCAAATGCTTGTTTTGCCAGAATACAGCATCCTCAATGTAATAATTATAGCAATTTTCTAGTCATACATACAGCTCAAAGTACTTTATAGTCACATTACACAATTGCATTCACTAATACGCACATTCATTAGACAACTTTGGGTTAAGGGCTTAGCTTAAGGACACATCAAGATGCGAAGGAAGCTGGAATACAACCCACAAACTTCTGATTGCAGGACCACTCCTCTGCCTACTGATCCACACTAGAGCTCAGCACAAAAATCTCGTGTAGTAAAATTAGCTATTTGTTTCAAATTCTCTTCTAATTGAGAAAGAGAAATGAAGATGTAAAAGTAAACACATGTTCCAATCTTCATGTTACGGACGATGGCTTCAAGAAAGTACCAACCAGACTTAATGTGTTGATATTTACAGTCATAGCAATAGTGAGAAATAAGACTGAATGAGAGTCAAAGTTTGTTTGGCTACCATGGTAAGGTATACCATGCATGGTAAGGAATGGCAGAAAAATGTAGCCAAGACTGCCATCATTGAAGTACCCACCCATTTATCCAGTCAGCTATTCGCAGGGTGGTGGGGAGGAGAGATGTGGGGATGGCTGGTGCCAATCTCCAACAAACATTAGGAGAGAGGCGGTGTACGCAGATTGCCAGCCCACACCAGGGCAACACAGCGACACACAGGACTAACAACCATGCATCTACTCATACCTAAGGAGAATTTGGAGTGTGTAACCTTACAGTTATGTTTTTTGGACTGTAGGAGGAAGCTGGAGTACCTTGAGAGAACCCACATGTACACACGGTGAATCTGCAAACTATGCAGAAAGATCCTAGGCTGGGATCCCCATTGCTAGTAGAGCTTCTTGCTGCAAGGTAACAGTCCTACTAACTGCACAACCATCCAGTTGTCCATAGCAACTATTAGACACTATCCACACACCAAGCTGTTTCTTTTGGGAGGCATGCCAAGAAAAAGCATTTTCTGTACTTCTATCACAAACATAACCATGTCGAGCTTACTAAACTCCAATACCGGACAAATATATGGCAAGGCAGCCCATGTCCTCTGTTAAGTATTGCGGGAGATTCTCAGATGACCAAACACACACAGGCAACCTTTTGCGATGACTGCCAGACCTAGGCCCATCAGGAACTTGTGGGGTGACCTGAAGAGAATAAAGCTTAAGAGAGAACCTAAAACTGAATGATCCACAGAAAATGACCCCTCTCTCTGTATGCTCCAGCTTTATGGCATGTTATAAAAGTAGCTGATGTACTGGCATGAAAAGGTAGTATGGTCAAAGTATTAACAACTGCAGTGCCAGTAGTTGTGCCATGAGTGATTTTGTAAGGATTGTGGGACTGTAAAAAAAAAAAATAAATAAAATGTAAGAGAATGCTAAAGAGTATATCTTTATCAGGGGTTGAGGGTGAAAACAGAGAGATGATTTCAATCTTCTTCTGACATTCAGGCTGGAGAATGTTTACCACACATATCCTTTGACCTTTTATATTCAATGATCAATAATTATTAAACAAAAAAATACAAAGCTAAAGTAATGTTGTGAAACCCTGACTTAGTTCAGTTAAAATTAATAATTCTACTGGTCTCTAAAAAAAAAAAGAATGTTCCAGATGTATACAAATCAGCGACAATATACAATACGTAGTAAGTAGGAGGAGTGTGTGTGTAAACCCAAACAGCAGCTTCCTCACTAACTGCATGTTCTCTCTTTCACTTAAATTATCTCTGGAAAATGTGATTCTACCTCAGTCAGCTTCCAAAATCTTATTTTTCCCACTAAAGCGACACTGAAACAATTATTTCCTTCACATGGTAAAGACACTTTGCACTGAAACTCTCCAGTTCGATTCCTGGCCCGGGGTCTTTCTACACTGAGTTTGCATGTTCGGCGTGTGCATGTGTGGCTTCCTCCCACAGTCCAAAAACATGACTGTCAGGTCTCTCTAAAATCTCCCTAGGTGGGGGTGTGTGTGTGTATGTGCATGGTTGTCTGTCCTGTCTGTATCTGTGTTGCCCTGCGACAGACTGGCGACCTGTCCAGGGTGACCCCGCCTCTCGCCCGGAATGTAGACACCACCACCCCTCCCGACCCCACTAGGAACAAGGGTGGTAGAAAATGGATGGATGGATGAAACTCTCCAAACATCAAGTAAGTAAAGTAGTCAAACAACTACCTCTAGTGTTGATAAATGGAGTCACACTTTCGAGCTCTTTTGTGGTCAGTCCACACAACATTCAAAGTACCAAATTTAAACATTAAAAATGTTAATAATCAAGCTTTGACAGTTTAATCCCCTTAAAAATGTTACAGCGCAAATAAAAAAAGAGACTTTTCTGCTTATTGTAATTTTTGTTGCCAAGAAGCAATAATAATTTTTTTTTTAAAAAATCCAATGTGACAATCAAAATCACTGGACGGAAAGGGAAACAAGCAAACATCAATAAAATAATACGCCTCAAGTCCCCCGTTGTTAAGGTTCCCGCCTGGGTAATTGAACTATATACTAAAGCAGCTGCATGTTCAGTACATTTCCCCCAAACTGTTTTCAAGACCATTTCCACTTCCACTTTGTACTGTAAGGTGAAGTGACGTAGCTCGTAGCGTCATTTCCATGGAAACCGCCTCAACACTGCCGTTCAGCTATCTTCTTCTTAGTATAGCCGGGGACTATTTATCGATAACTTACTACTTATTGTACACAAGACACGTACGAAAAGTGGTAATTACCTAAGGCCATTTTATTACTATGACAGAGAACAAGGACGTATGTGAAGCTAACTTACTAAGGCTTAATACGAACAAAACTAAAGGAAACCCGGGCAGCTCCTACAACAGCGAGTTGGTGAGTCTAATTAATATGGACACAGCTAGCTTGTTGAATGTTTAGCTAAGTGAAGAAACTCGCTAAAGCTAAAGTATTCACACCCCTTGAAATTGTTCGCATTTCTTCTATTACACAAGATACTTTTAAAAATTATATATATACACACATATATATATGTGTATATATATATATATATATATATATATATATATATATATATA
>CAEFZY010047913.1:0-31786 GCA_903066815.1 Brachyrhaphis roseni | reverse complement strand
GTACATTGTTATTTAAATATATTTTGCGACTCATATTGTATATATATATATATATATATATATATATATATATATATATATATATATAATGGCAAAATTTTTAAATTCAAAAATAATTTTCGCAGCTAAATTATTAAATAAATAGACATATAAGCTCAAAACCAAATACATTCAATGTCCCTGCTTTCCTCTGCCTATTCTTTAAATCAATAAAATCTATGTGATTAATTAATGGACATTAAGGAGTTAAAATCCTTGGCCCCATTTATGATCTCTCTTCTTCTGGAAGTTTAGCCTCCATACCAATCTATAGTCTATTGCAGCCTCCCAGATGTTAACCTCAGTAGGTTAACCTTTTTTAGTTTTGGGCTATCCATCCTGCCAGAAACTCCACCTTTTCTGGTCTTGCTGTAAAAAATCAAATACACAGCATGATGCTGCCATCACTGTGTCTCATTTTTGATATGTGTGTTCAAGATGTTTTGTTCAAGGTCCTCTTTAAGCCTCATGTAATCAAAGCTACTTCTTCCTCATGTTTTCTGTTTTCCTTGCCTGGCCTTTCAGTTTAGGTGGGTGACCATGTATTGGCAGGTTTGCATTTGTGCCACACTCTTTCCATTTTTAGATTATGATTGAACAGTACTGCTTTGGTCAATATACCACACTCACTTTTAAAGGTTGAGATATTTTTTCATAACCTAATGAGCCTTAAATTTATCTACATCTTTCTCTCTCCTACCTCATCTTTTCCTTGATGTTCTTGATGCTATTTGTTCATTGATGTTGTCTAAGTAATTTCTAAATCCTTCATAAAACTGATGGATTTATACTGAAAACGATTTACACACAGATGGACTCTACTTAATTGTTAAATGACTTTTTTCACTGACTGGATTTTATTTAGGTTTTCAGATTAAAGAGGCCTGAACGTAAATATGCGTCATATCATACATTTTTTTAAAAATGTATTTGTCGAAAAAATAGAAAACCATTTTTATTCTTTTACTTTTTGTCATAATTTTGCACTACTGTATGTTGGTCTGTGGAATAAAATCCCAATCAATAGGATTTAGGTTCATTATTTTAATGTGGGAAATTGTGTAAAAGTTGAGTGTGTACACATACTTTAGCAAGGCACAGTAATGAAGACAAAGTCAGTGGATGTACCTACTCAGTAACGCTGGATTACTGAACCTCCAAGCCTCATTGTAGGTTGTGTATTGGGGATGAGAATAAGGGTTTCCAGAAAAGTCACCCCCTGGTGAAAAAACAGAAACAATCAGTCGTTAATGGAGATAACTGTAAATGGAAAAAATATATGCATTTTGCATTGTACAACTCATATATGTATTTATCATCCCATCAAGTCACTTCTGTTTTAGCAATCTTCTTTTTTAAATTCAATTGTCTCTCCTCTGCCCTTTTTATTCACAAATAAATCCAGGATTCTTGTCTGTCTGTTTAAGCACTGATCCTTTTCTCTACACATTGTAATACATTCAGGTTCTCTCTCTGTCTGTCATGTCCAGTTCGTAGGGATTCCAGGGTATCCCAGAGTGATGTCCAAGGTTTCCAAGTGTCTCTTCCTTGTAGGACTATAAAGCATGGCTGTTCCATTAGCATCAGCTGAAAAATGGGTTTTGCTTTTCCATTGTTTAGGGTCAGTCAGTAAACCACTCAGAAGCAGAAAAAGTCCACAGATTAAGGATATTGAAGGTATTTGTATTTTACTTCTGAAATAAGGAACATAAAATTTTGGCTCAATGTAATCTTCTTTGATAATTGGTAATGCACACACTCCAGGTTGTACTGTAAAACCTGCAAGACTGTTTGGAGTGCTGCCTCCTGTGGTTTGAGCTGTGTATGTCTTTAAACAACAGAGGCAGTTGTGTCTTCTGCTGTTTGGACGACAGATTTACACACACTGGCAGCTATAGCATCCTCACCGCTGCTCGTGTAACTCGAGCTCGTCCCTGAGAGAGATAGTGATTTAAATATTTACAGGCCCTCTACGCCTCTGTGTTCTGACCCTTAACTGTTTGCTGTGAACCTGAACTACAGGTTAAGTAGAGGGGAAAGAGATACGCTCTGTAGCCCTGCGTGTCCGTGGAGGCGAGGAGAGGAGCACAGGCAGTGTTTATCGACGGGGCTGGTGAGAGCGCGCCGCATGTGGAAACAGCGAGGGTAATGAGCGCTGGGAGCTGGAGTGTAACTGAGAGGAACTGTCCTATCTCACGGCCACTGATTGTGGTGATCGTCTATCGAGTTCATCTAATGTCCTCATCCACAGACGCTAACCGCACGGTAACCGCAGACTTCTAAAGCTATAACGAGCTCGCTTCAATCCAGGAGAAAAGCTCTGCACAGTTTCCGCTGCCGCTTTTGTATCTTAATGTTTGGCAAACAGGTGTTTACTCCTAAATGACCTCAAGCTCTGTGAGAGTCTTTGAAAGGAAGGTTCATTGTGCTTGCTAGCAGTACAATTATCAGGATAACAGAAAAATAAATAAAGAAATAAATGCTTGACCTACCAGGAACCATGCCTGCAAGTGTGGAGGTGGGGTAGCTGCCTTGTCCTGTGGGGGGGACATGGGGTGGGTAGCCAGGTAAAGTGGTGCTCGCCATTTCTCGACCTGCAGGTACAAGTTAAGGTGTTATTACAAGCATGCTTGAATAGAAAAACCAATTAAACAAATTAAATACAGTATTTTTAGTGTAGTATTACACATTTTAGCTGAACAAAAATTCATTGTATTAGTAAGATTAAGTCCCAATTATTAAAGAATACAAGCTTTCTTAAAATACTTATATAAAAATTTAGATTGCATGCACAAAAAAGCATGTAATGTATTTAAATGAAGCACCATTGTGAATAAATAAGTTATATATATATATATATATATATATTTTTTTTTTGTAAAGCTCACCAACAAACAATAAATGTATAAAGTGAAGTACAGAGGTGGCACCAATAACTCACTTAAAAAAAGCTAATTTATTGCTGCAAAATTAAAATGGCTCACAATTCTTCTGGACGCTTATTTGGTTAGGGTTTCTATAATGTGTCACTCTTTTTGTTTGAGTGGCACAACCAAAATGAAGGCTGAGCAGTGGAAATTGCCATCCTCAGCATCAGAGTGTTAACGTTCATAAATTTTTTTATCCATGAATAGAGGAGAGAAAATGACATCAAATGAGTTACAACATATTACCATTAATTTATTACGTCTGTCTTCTTTTGAACCCCCTTGTTTTTAAAGGATTTCACTCTTTCCTGGCCTACACTTCAGATGATAAAAGGATTACATTTATTGGTAAAGTAAAATAAATAAATGAAATGGGTCTTGCAGCATTTTAATGTCATTTCGCCACAAAATTTGTAGTTGCAAAAAATCTGTCTTCACCTATCCAATCAGCTGATTTTTAGTAAACGGGAACTTGAATTCATGAACGTACATATTGCAATTCTTAAAAAAAAAAAGAAAACAAATATCGGTAATTCTAGATTCCTTTTTCTATTTGACTCAAAGTTTAACTTCATCCAAATCAACATGAATAAATAAAACTCCTTAAGATCGCGTAACTTTTGGTTTGACCTGCAGAGCTGCAAAATCATGGATGCTTATTCCAACTCTGTTGGAGTAAATTTGTGTAAAACATTCATATTTTAAATAATAGACTGCAACATCACATTAGTTATTTAAGCTCAGCAGCTAAAACTGACAAGAACATTGTACCAGCGAGAACTATTTCTGCACTCTGCTCCATATTCAGACTTTTAATTAACAGTGACAACACCAGGTCTGGGTAAGTAAGGGTGCCTTGGGTCCAAGCCAGTCCCTGGTAACAGCTTCTATGCTTTTGCAGTCATCGGCAGTCCTCCACCCATTTTGCACCTCTCCTGACCCCCCTGACTTTGAGCCTGTCACGAGGCTCGATGGACTAGAAGGTCTATTGTTAACCCAAGAGATGAGCAAGAGGTCAGATTTGGAGAGCAGCTTTACTGAGAGGAGAAGAGCCTAGCTTCTGATAATGAGGGCCAAACAGTCAGTTCAGCTCCTGTATCCACAACAGTGGAGCCAAAAAGCAGCTGTTTTAATTTGGTGCGCAACTGAGAATTGCTAAACGGGCAAAAGTGAGCACATAGGTAAATCAGCTGGACATTTTTTGTGTTTTTATTCGGCTATCGGGCCTCATGGGTAAGGCTGTACCTGCTATAAAGGGTTGCCTGGCATACTGGCTGTAGCAGGGGCCGTGGGCATGGGGAAGGTAGTTGGGAGTGGAGGCATCTACAGAGAGGCTGGACTGGTGGGGTAAGATGTCAGCTAGAGCAGAATCCCCAACAGAGGAGGGGGTGAAGGGGGCAAAGGATGCCTCATGGGGCTCCCGCTTTACACACATGGAAGGCGGATATGACGGGTGAAAGTCTGGCAGGTGGAAAAAAAAAGAAAAAAAAGAAAGAACTTGATAGGATGCAGACATACATTGCCACACGTTCTGTACTTAAATTTGAGTCAGTCACACATGTAAGATGAGATGGAGGTATGAAAAAACACACAATAAGAGTATATTTTCCTATAATATATTTAAAAAGACTTCACATATTTCAGGATTGAGAAATCTTACATGAATACTGAACAGAAAAGCAGCATTTAGTGTCTGATTTGTTCATTTACATAGCTTATGATAATAATCTTATACGCGCCTCGAAGTAATTCATCCAACTGAGTGTAAACATACACCAGTGAAATGTTGCAGGAACACATCGTGCCTGATCAATCAAGCTCAAACGCATAAAAAATTTCCCTATGGTTTTGGGAAAACAAACAGCATAATCTCACGGCTGCTCTCTCGCAGCAGAATAAGCAAACAATCAGCTCGCAGGCAGCTCAAAACATCAAGCGTTGATCTAATTCATCTGATGAGTCCTGGCATCTTCCGGTTTTCATCCGGCTCTGCCTCTTGAACCTGTGCAATCAATGTGAGCTCTGTCTCTCTTCGGTCCCTCCACGCCGTGCAGCAGAGCCCTACTCTGTTTGCCGGGGCCTGAGATGGCTCTTTCGCCCCTCCCGACACCATGATAGCCTCATTAGCTGCTTCCCCCATCATTGTTGTTTTACAACAGGACTGTGTGTTGCGATTCCTCATTAAGATAAGGGCTGAAGAGGGATTTAACACTGTCAGCTCTCAAAAGCAAATGAACGAGACTCCGGCAACACAGCTGAGTGCTTTGTAGCAGCTTTTCCACAACCCTTTCATAGCTCTAAATGTTCACTTGAACAGAAAAAAAAACCAAAAAAAAATGCACAACGCTTGACTATAGCCTAAGATTGGCTCATTAAAAATAGCTTATTTGAAATCAGGAAGAGTCATCTTAGGATTTAATTGGATAGACCGAAACTTTGTCACATGCCAAATCAAAGTAGTATTTTCAGACATATTGGCAACAACCTGGTGCTTAACTTTGCTCTTCAGTTAATTATACCCACCATGAACTCTGTTAAGTCTTCAAAGTCACAACACCTTTCAAAAGTCTTGTTACCCTGTAGGGTGATCATAGCACAAAACATTCTCAGCTAAACATACAATAAAAGTTTTGTGTCCCAAATTCCTGATTATGCCAAACTTTCTTTATAAAATATAAAAAGCCAGATAGAAAAGTAAGGCAGTGCAAAAATAGCATTAAAAAAAGTCACTCCGACTGCTTTAATGTTTGCTTCTTACACTCTTCGCTGACCTGCTTTACAGGTTTTGTTTCAACTACACGTTTCCTACAGGAAGATCAAGAGGAAGGTGATGCACTGCCTCCAAATCACCACTTTCCGTGTATATAATCACAGGCTTCCATCTAAAACTATGCAAATTTGACAACTACTCGAATATTCACAAAAATATATTTACATAACCACTGACATTTCTAAGACTTCAGTTGTTTAAGAAGTTAGTAGTCCATTTTATTCTTGGCCTCCCCTTGGACTAAACGTTAGCATCAGTCTGTTGGGCCACCGAATCAGGATTCATATTAAAAGAAAATATTGCAGGCATGGTAATAATTGCTTACAACAGAGAACAAATTTACAACCAAGTTATGACAATATTGTATCTTGGAACTTAAATGAGAAAAGGGAGATGAAATTAAAAGGCATCTTAATGCTGCTTAGCAAATTATCACGTGGAAGAGGCAGATTTCAGACAGCCTGTTTAGTGAAGTATTGCATCAGATTGTTGGTGGTTCAGGACGCATTTGTTTCCACTCCATTCGAGACCTCCAGCGTTTTCTACAGTTTGCTTCTGTTTTCTCAGGACCTGGGCAACCGTTGTGAAACATTCGGTTGTTACGGAGCGTCAACAACTGATACAAATGCTGCGTTCAAGACCACTGAACTCTGAATCTAATCAGACATGGTGCTGCTTATTGTCCTGGAGACGAGGCAGCACAGGGGGGAAAAAAAAGGGAGGCTGTCAAATCCCGGGGCCTGATGATGGAGATGGAAGATAAACTCGGAGTCCATGGGGACCTTTTTCCCCCTGCAAACACATCTCTGAAAGAGGGAAGAATGGTATAGAGTTCTCCAACATCTGTCTCCGCTCGACCACTGATACCACATCTACAGACCCCATCAACCATAGAAATAAACTGTTAGGAAACCTGTACCAATCCTCGGAGAGGCGCTTTCAGACACAGCAACAACTGGCTACTCTCAAGTGAGCGTCTTAGTTTTAAATGTACATCGAGGAACTTTGGTGCACATAGGTTGCTAGAGCAAAAAGTTTTTATTCCTTTGAGTAAAACTTCAAGTGTGTGAATTCACCAAACAGCAGTTCACAAATGTGCTTTTGCTCACTGTTTATGTGATGATTTATGACTATTTACACCAAGAAGTTGAACGTTGCGTACATTTTTTGTTGAGCATAGACCATTTGCAGAGTCAAATGCCCTCACAGTGCACAGTTTTAACATAATTCATAATCAAATGTGTGCTTAAAGATTAGCATGAGTATTAAGGGAGGAGGGGGAGGGAAAGAATTAATTTCTAAGCTTGGGGCTGCAGCCGTTAACTGAGCAGCGACGAACCATTTGTCACCAGGCCACACACCAGGCTCTGCAGGTTAGGTAGCTGCGTATTGTTTGCAACTCAGCACAAAAAAAAGCTGGTGCTGCCAAGTCATAAAAAAGGAACCTCTATTTGTTTGTGTGTGTGCAGCTGAAATGTCCTCTAAAGTAAAGCACTCAGCCTTTTCAGCTGATTGGGTTTACTGTTTGTCACCCGGTGTGGGTGTAAAGTGGATGCAAGAAAAAAAAAAAAAAGACAAAAACAGAAATGTAAAACTACCAGCTTTATTTTTAACATCTGCTGGAGTTCACAGGGGCGCCCATTTTGCACCTCGGCCTCCTGGAAGGCTCTGCTGAGAATGATTATCTAACCCAGCTTGTACCTCACTAAACTCTCACTAGTTCTATTCTTGTCAACTCAGAAAAAAGTGTCTTAAAATGTCATTTGTTCCATGTACTAAACTCTTGAATGGCTTATGAAAAACACAACCACATTTAAACATGGACAGAGTATCTGTGATGCTAAGGGACATTTTCCTTCTCAAAAGGCCCTGGGAACCTTGTTAGAGTGCATTGCGACATCAACTTATCACAATACTAAAAGGTAAAAAATGTGGCTTATTTAACTAGTTAAATGAAAATAGGGTGGATAATGAGTTTTTTAACACAATGATAATTGGAAAGAGGAAGGTTAATTAGCACAGAAATGATTCCAAACACTTTTTTCTTCATTCTCTAAATCTGGAGAATATAGAGAAATAGTGCAAAGAGAATCAGCCAAGATCCCTCCATCTATATGCAGCTTTGTGAAATGTTATGGTAGAAGATTAAGTGTTGTCCTGATGTCCTTGTTCAAAGCATGAAGGCATCCAAGTATTGTGTCTCTTTATAAAAACTACACACCACATATTTTTACTTAGAATAATGCAAAAATAGATTCATTTATGATAAGGCCTTTTACACATATGTAAAAGACACTGTATTTGAATATTTTATTGGATTCATTTACTAAAGTGCAATGTTTTTTCATCATTAACTAATATATTGCATATTTTTGATAATCCTCCAAAATGCCTTCTCTCTGTGTGTGCATGTGCGTGCGTGTGTGCTAACTAACTCTGTGACATTGCTGCCACCGTTCCTCCAAATAAACTGCATCATTTGACCCGTTAGGGTAAACAGAGGACACAAAAGATGGCCGACTTTGCTTTCTCTATTGGGGCCCCCGGAATGCAAAAGTAAGCAGCTCATTAATCATTCATCTTTAATAGATTATGCAAATTCCAGGACATAAAAATCAACAAGATCAATAACGGTATGCATTTTAATTGGAAGCTGAAAACATTTAAGGAATGAATATAATCTCATAGCTCCATCCAGTATGAAAGCATAATTTATTGATAATTGGATTCCAGCCTAAGTGAGGAAGGTAATTTAGCAGTTTCTCAGCCTTGGCATACATTCCTATTTACAGGGTTTGCTAATGGCATAAAAAAAAAATTATAATATCGCGCACTAACAACCTACACACTGCTTCATGTGTTCCTTTGCGTCGTTGAAGTGATAAAGTTTACTGGATATTACTTGCGAGTTTAATTTTGTTTGTGTTCGGAGCTCCCATATACATTTTTTTTAATTAAATGGCTGCACTGATGTGTTCTGTCAAATTGCACTTGAAAAGTTTTGCCTTCTCTTAATGCAACCTCTCTCCCTCAGAGGCATTGCTTTAGGAGGGGCCAGGTCCCCAGGTGGACTTGAAGGCCACCTGCTATGAGTTTGCTCTCCAGAGCGAGACCGCTTTCATAGGAGGAGCCCTGCATAAAAGACAAAAACACACCTTTCTTCTCCTGAGGCCCAACTTTCCCGGGCAAAGCTACCTCCCACATGTTCAGGAATAAAAAGGGGGTCTTTCTTTTCCCATCACTCCATGCCCAAGACGGGGGCCAGACTAAAGGGATCATATGAGATGGGCGACTGCAGTTTTTCAATCATGCTGTCCTCTTTCCTGACCAGCTCACACATATACACGCATACACACACACGCACACACACGCATGCTCACTTTGATTCCCACTGCACCATTGTGGGACTTTTATTAAAATCCTAGCGTATTTAGAGAGTCAGTGTGGCCCTCAGTAAACTTAACCTCTCCTGGGAGAGAGCTTCGGCAGTCACAATAAAGCAATATGTCAATTATCCAGGTGGCTATCAGCCTGGACCACAGAGCTAAAGAAGCCATACATCAACACAGATGCTACAAAAATACCTAATTCACTGCACCTACATGCCTGCTGGCTCTCAGAGGAAGGTAAAAGTGAAAACGTGCCAGTTTGAAGGAAAAAAAAAAAAAATCTTTGCTGTTTGCCATTTTACTTATGTGACTGTCTGTGCTAACCAATCACGGTCCTATTCTAGCTGTCAGTCAGTCAAAGAGATATGATAGTCTTTGATGGCAGTGCGAGGACAGCAGCTGTCTGTCCTGAGAAACACTCACAGTCAATCTGTTAGCAAGCCATTCTGGGCAAACAGCAGCCAGTTAGGAGGCTAGAAGCAGTAATTGTGAAAG
The DNA here is from genome assembly GCA_903066815.1 of Brachyrhaphis roseni. NCBI lineage: Eukaryota > Metazoa > Chordata > Actinopteri > Cyprinodontiformes > Poeciliidae > Brachyrhaphis > Brachyrhaphis roseni. Next base: position 22,166 of record CAEFZY010047913.1, on the reverse strand, counting down.
ACCTGTAGGATCTAATGGGCTCAGGCAGTGAATCACCTCATTCTGTACCTCAAAGATAAACACAAAATGCTTTGCAAAGTGTGTTGAAAGAGATTTTTCAGTATCGAAAAATGTGTCTGAAGGATTATAAATTTCTAATTTGTACATTATCTGCAGTGTCTTGCAAAACACCTTGCACAATTTCATTTTACAACCAGAGTTGTTTTTTTGGAATTTTATGTTATATGCCAAGACAAAGTAGTGCCTAAGTATCAAGTGGAAGGAAAATAATTTCCGACTTTCAAAAATATTTGCAAAGTGTCATGTTTTTACCTCTCTTCCCAGCATGATGCTGCCACTACCATGTTTCGTTGTGGGAATGGTGTGTTCAGGGTGATAGCTTTATACCACACTTAGCATTTAGCACAACAGGCAGAGAGTATAAGTTCATTTGACCACAGCATCTTATTCCACATCTTTTCTGTCTCCTACATGATAGTAAACTGCAAACTGAAATATTTGTCTTCCTTTTAACAATAGAAAATTTCTTGCTGATCCACCATAAAGCACAGATCTATGGAGTACATTATTAATTGCCATGTTGACAAAGTCTCCTATCTCAGCAGCAAAATTGGTAGCTCCTCCTAGGTTACTAATGGGGTCTCAACTTGATATCGGACTTTTATGCCTTGCTGAGGCACCGTACATTTAGTTTTTTTTTTTTTTTTTTAATAACAGTGGATGCCACTACAGTACTAACAATTAGTAGCAAAATTCCTATTACAACTCTCACTATAAAGCTTGGCCTCATAAGTGTCACATTAATAAGCTGCCAGATAAGTTGGAGGGCCATGTCTTGATGGGCCTGCTGCTGTGTAATATTGATATCTCCAACATTTAGAGTGTTATTATATAACCTAAGCCTTGTTTAGGGAGGTGGTGGGGCCAGTAATACAAAATCTTCTTGTGACCAGTGAATTGTCAGTTTTGTCTATCCCAGTCGTTGAGTCCTTGGGTAAGACACTTCACCCCTCTTGCCTGCTGGTGGGGGTCAGAGGTCCCAGAGGCGCCACTGCATGGCAGCCTCACTTCTGTCAGACTGCCCCAGGGCAACTGTGGCTACAATGTAGCTCACCACCATCAGTGTATAAATGTGTGTGAAAGGGTGAATGGCTGACTGCAGCGCAAAGAGCTTTGGGGTCCTCTGGACTAGATAATGTGCTTTACAAGTACAGGTCATTTACCAGGTTTCCCCTTAACGGTCATGAAGACACCGGTGTCCTCATGGACCCATTGGATAACATGTAAGCATTTTCTGCATGGCAGTTAAGGGGTTAAACTTCTCCACAACTTTGACCCTGACCGTTCCAGTGAAATTCTTTGTCTTCATGATGTTTGTTCACTATTTGTTTCCAACAAACTGCTGAGGCCCTCACAGGTTGAATTACACACAGGCCATTTTTGACTGTTGCTTGGAGTATCACAGTAAAGGGGTTGGCTACAAATGCATGGCAGACATTTCCCATTTTCTGTTGCATTTTAAAGTATCATATTCTTTTCGTTTTACAACTATGGAACGTTTTGTCAACCACTTTTTATTCCTTATAAAATATTTTGAATTTGTTTCCTAATGTGACGAAATGCACACAGATTTAAAGAGAATAAGTACTTTTTGCAAGACAAGGAAGAAATAAAAAAATCATATGGTTTTTCTACTCCAAAATTTGGGCTGTGAAAATAAAACCCTCCAAAAAGGGGAAAATAACATTCTGTCCAGCATCTTGGATTCTGCCTATGCTTCTTTAAATTTCACAGAGCTTTTTTATACCATGCTTATATATCTTTTTACATAGAAACTCTGGGAAGTTAGACTGGTGAATAGAGTCAAGGGAGGAGTTTTTAGGAAGCTAAAAGCACACAGAAGACATTGTTCTGATGTGTTCCTCTCACTGACTGAGCTGACCACCTTGGTGTAAGTGTCTTTCACTGCTGCACCTGCGCGCATTCTTTTAAGGCCCAGTGCAGCATGAATCAGATTGTACCTGTCACAACAGAATAGCTCTGCGAGACACTGGAAGCGAGGTCGGAGCTGGCACTGGTGGAGAGGCTGGGCTTCACATCTTCCAGGCTGGCATTCAGGGACGGGAGGGAGTATTCATTCGCCTGCAGACAAACAAACACACACATGAGCAGGTGGCAATCAAAGACATGCAGCTCACTCTGCCTTCGTTTAATTTCACATTCCACCAGATCGGGTCGCGATCTGATTAATATCGCTCATGCCCTGCGCACAGGCTCATTCTAGATGCCAGACTCGCAGCAGATATCCCAGTTTAGGTGACATTACAGAGAATATGATTGAGTGACACCTCCTGGTGTAGCTTGGATTCTCTCACACAGGATATTTCCTCCAAATTCCATGAACATCAGCCCTGCCTGTGCTCCCCTTGCTTCACCGAGACCTGTGATGATGTATGCATGCATTAGGGCTTGTCTGAGAAGATGGCAGAGAGGGAGAGAGGGATGAGAGAAGGATTGGAAGAGGAGTGAAAGGACGGGGTGTCAGCTGGCTCTTTGTGCTCCACTGCAGTCATCCCTGTGACCAGTCAAGGGAGGAGACATTCAGGGCTTTGTTACAGGAGAGACATGTGGTGTTTTTTTTTTTTTTTTTTTTTTTTTTTTTTTTATCTTTTCTTTAAAAAAAAAATAAAAATATGGGGGTGTAGAACCTCAAATTCTGCCTTTGTGCCTTACTTTCAGGAAAAACACATAAAAAGCGGATTTTACATTTTTCATTTTAGGTTTTATGATTTTTTGTATGCCTTTATTTGCTTTCTATTGGAAGCATTTTATCTCCACTGCCACAAAACCCATCTTTTGCATTTTACAAATCTCATTATGTCTCAGTGTTGTGATAGACACCTTGGTGTGATCATATAATCTCTTGTTTTGTACACCTTAATCTCTGCTGAAGACTCTGTTTGCAGTTGCGATGAATCCTGTTTGTTAATGAGATGACATTTCCTGACCCAATTCTTCTTTGAAAGGATAAGAGTCTGCGAGTGTTTGTATCAGAGAGTGTGTGTGCATCCGTTTGTCTCAAAGGGTTGGGTTTGGGGCTGGGTGGGGGCGTATGGGGTCCCAGAGGAGCAAGCTGGTGACCCCAGTCTTGTCTGCCTCTATCCCAGATAAACTCTAATTGTCTGCTTACAACTGTTCCCTGGCACTAGGCTGGATGTTCCTCTCTGTCCCGTTGGGCCTCAGCCGCACAAGAGCCATTTTGTCATGCAGATGGGATGTGGGTAGGGGCTGAGCAGGGGCTGGGCGGAGGGCGAGTGTCGAGCGCAGAAGGGCCTGAATGACCTGACCACATGGCTGCCAGAAGTGTGGGAGGGATGAGGCCTATTCAGCCTGGCCTCTTCAAAATGGCTTTTTAATGCCCTGACGCAGACACCAGACAAGCCCCTAATAGCCTAATATCCCACCTTTTCACCAGTTTAAGAAAAGGAGGGGTGTTGGACACAGGCAGAAAAAGGAGGTGCACGGAGAGAGTAGAAAACAGGCTGATTAATATTACATTAAATTAAAACTGATTTTTCTGGACCATTCTGACGCCGTTTTTCACCCCCTTCCCTCAGCCCCCCTCTCGCCTTTTAATACCTTCTCCTCCACTCTTTGTGATTGCAAGTCATTTCCAATTCGTTTTGGTATTGATCTTGCCGTAGAAATCACTTTGGTAATTAGCTGCATTAGGGGCTGTAAAGCAGGCTGAGGGGCTGTCCCTCTGATTTATCGCCGCTGTAATTCCCCACGATCGCACAGAGATGAAAATGAACTCAATTAAGGCACAGCTAAGGCTGTGTGGGCACCCAGATAGAGTTCCAATGGAAAAATTAATAGTCGCTTGTTGTTTAACAGTCTAATGAATGTAAATAAAGCTTATCCTCTGTAATAGGTTGTAGGTTTCAAGGCTACTTTTAGGCACCAGTTTGCCAGTTTGCAGTAGAAGGTAATGTCAGTTTTCAACCAACAAAGGAAAATAACTTCCACACATTTTGACCAAAAATGAATATGTTTAGAGCAAAACGTGTTGGGGTATGTGGAGAAACTTAAACCAGACAAATCAGAAGTGGCTAACATAAAATGACTTGGCTTGAAAGCAGGTAAAGCCTCAGAAAAGTGCATCTTAAAGGTTTTAGTGTCAGTTTTGACATCTGCAGATTTTTGTAGAGGGGAAAAAGAATAAGATGAAAGACTGTAGACTGAAAACCTAATTAAATATAAAACTCAGAGCTAGGCCAGTTGTTGGAATGGATTTGCTACAATGCAATCTGGGAACCAATTGGCCACAGTCTAATGACTATGACCAAATGTTTAAGCCTTTTCTGAATAACCGGTGGTGAATATCCAGGCCATCTCTCCCAGTTCAAAGTCCCAGCTGCCGTTGGTACGAAAAAAATTCAAGTCTTTGTTAGATATTCTCCAGAGATTTAAGACTGAATGACAATTGTATGTAAAAATACCACGATGTAATGGGGTTGCAGTTTGAAAACAAATGCGTAACATGAGCTCAATGCTGTAATTTAAAATGTTAAAGGGATAGGTATTCATATTGTGCCCACAACAACTTTTATAACCTGAATGAATAAAATGAAATATTTTATTTGCGTAAAATAAGCATATGCAAAATTTATCTGCAGTTTTTACGTGTTTATTGCACAGAAAGTTAGCTGATTTTAGCTGGAGAATTAGGCAGGCTATATTCTCTGGTAAAGCCAGCAGCTTTAAAACAGTCTTAGCTGTAATAATAAAAGTGACATATTTCACTCCTTATGATGGACTAGTTCTTTTGATTTTAAAATAATTTCCAATAAAACAAGCTTGTCTTTATTTTAAATATTGTAATTGTGCGACTGCTTCCTTTTAGGCAGCTGACTGGTGGATCACAGCAACAGGTGGGGGAGAGGAAATTTTCTGTTGCTCTCTGTTACATAGAACAGGAGAAAATACAATAATGAGTTTGGCATTGTTTATGGCATCTCCAACTTTCTTAAAATTTTATGAAAGCTGGGAGCTTTTAATATTTGTAAAAACATTTTATAACTTATGCAATATATTTTTTCACACCAGTCTGTGCCCACCTCTAATCTTTGGTCTTCCTGAACATTCTCTTCAATTTGGCAAACGAAGAGAACATCATGCATCAGAAAGTAAAGCATCTTTACTTTCCGATGCATGATGGAAAGTAAAGGTTTCCATCATGGACGGCATTTGAGCTGTCCTATTTGACAGCTCGAATGCCGCCCTCAAATAATCAAAAATTAAAACATTCACTTTGTAGAAAGTGACAAACCTGCTCTGGTTTGATGTGTTCTGAAGTGGGGAAGACATCAGGGTAAGAAGGCCGTTCGAACACGCGATCCAGGGCTTCCAGCTGTTGTTGGGTGAAGGCGTCTGCTCGCAGATGTTTCCTTAAACTCTCCACACTGCCCTGAGAGTCACTGCCAGGGCCTGAGCCATCTGAGCCATCTAAAGAAAGAAGAGGGGGAGGAAGTGGACCAACGGGAAACATTACCAGTTTATTCAGATGGGATTACTTTAAATAAACCATTTCTTTTATAGTGGTATATAGAAATCAGTTGGGGACAGATTAGTCAGAAACTTGAAAATCCAATATATTTCCAATTAGTGAACTCACCATGTTCACTAATTGGAACATGGTGGTTTCACCATGTTCCATACTATGTCTTGTTGATAACAGCACTCTTCACTGTGAACACTGTTACTAAGTGAGAAAATCCAGGTTAGCTATCCATCAAGGCTTCCATTTGTATACCCACTGCTGTGGAGAGGGCTGATGGTTATCTCCAGACATCATTGGTGCGAGGTGGGTAACACCCTGAATAGATAATTTTATGTATCATTGAGGCATGTGATTTTTTTTGTGGCGCTAATTACCTTTATTTATTAGGAGTGAGATAGAAAGAAGGGCAGAGAGAGAATGGGAAGTCTTGCCGAGGGGTGGAAATCAAACCGGGGAATAACTGTGATGACGACTGTTCTCACTTCATTTGGTGCACCTGCTCTACCCCACATGGTGCTCCACATAAAGGTGATTAAACTAAAGTCAGAGGAGGCACAGCAATTCAAGAACAGCTGTTTGAAATGGACATATTTTCCAGGTCATGTTGAGACCTGAATGAACTCTTTGGATCATTCAGGTTGTGAGCGATGGCGAGGAATGCTGATAGCCTTTTTGTAAACTTCATAGTTTATGTGAGGATTGAGGTTCTGTAGAATAAATGTGAGAGACGTCCATTTCTGTGATGTTAGACATGCTAATCTTGCTACTCTACAAAGAAACATGGTAAAGACATATTAAGATATTAACTCTGTATTCATGTTGTTTTTGTTTTTTTGATTAACCATAAAACAGGGTTTTTACTGTGACTAACACAGTGGGATGATGTTGCCTCAACTAACAGGGGCGCTAAAGAAACATATTCAGAGATGTTTTTATATCTATGAATATCATAGTTCTTACAGAGAAATCTGATTCAGCTAAAAGAGACTTGAGCAGGTCAAAGCTGCAAAATGCAAAGTTAAAAAAAACTCACATTGGTCTACATTTTCTTAGCTCCACTAGACTGAAAGGGTGGCTGGAAAAAACTGTCATCTCCCTCTTTGTTTTTCAGTTACTTTCTCTTGCTCTCCAAACACAAACACCCACTCAAGTTGTATCCCCCCCACCCCCAGTGCCCCACAATCCCACCATCAGCACGGTCATCATCTGATAGGTGGGTGGTAATTGATGGATTACCTTTAGTGCAAATATATACTTGTAAGGGAGAGCGCGTTTCAGGAAAGAAAAGTAGGCCTGCCGATTACATACAGAGCCTCTCATTCTGCCACTGGGAAATAGAGAGCCATTATTTAACTGAACTATTTCCTCCTGAACATATTACCCACACCTCTTCTCTCTTTCCATCCCCCCACATATTGCCTGTCTTTTGGAAAGCAGAACAGAGCGAGGATGCAACATTCAGGCACCGAATGAGGATGGGGCGTTGAGGGCAAGCGTATGCATTTCCTCACTTGGCCACACACTATATAAACAAATGAGCCTATGCTTTCCTGGTTCCTCTGATCTCTGACCTTATCAACCCAGGCAAGGAGCCCGCCGCCACTACTGCACCTCTTGCTCTGCTCACTCATCATGAGTGAGCTCTGAACGAAGACGAAGAAAAAAAAATATTAAGCTAAAACCTCCAGCCCAGTATTCCAGGAACCTGCACTCTCCTGGCTGCCTCCCACCACCCTCCCTTTCCTTCTAACACTGCGCCACCAACAGCGGATGAGGGCTTCAGCTCCCGTACAAATCTGTCATTCTAAATTTGCAGCAGATTATGTTCTCTCCTGGGCGAGGCAGCGGTGATATATGATATGCAAGGCCACTATTGATTGCCTGATCCGCTCGCAGAGGAGGGAGGCGAAATGAACTTGGAATGAACATCATGCCTCAACTCATTGTGCGTATAATACTCTACTTAATCCCACATTTTTCTGTGCTATGGAATTCAATTGATCAATCATGTTCCACTGATGGTACCATTTCAGGGGCGTTATTGCCATTCTGCTCGGCTGCTTGACCTTTTTTCAATGGCTGAGGCCAGAGGATGAACCCGATTCGCTCCGAGAAATAGATCCATTGAGAGAATGGAATAGAGGACAGCAATTGGGAATGAGTGGAGTGTAGATCAGAGGACTGCGGCTAAAATACAGTACTTTGACTTTATCCTTGGGTAACATTGATAGAGGAATAGCATTTTCCCTACAATGCGTGTTTTTCCAACCATGAATTAACAACATATTTTAGCTCTTTTCCACTTCCCAACAGCTCTCCGAGAAGGAGCGCGGTGGTGTTGCTAAATGAAACTAAGCAGTCGTCTCTGGCACAGAGGGAAACAGAGAGAGTAATGACGTAGTTCAGGATTTCTGAAGTGAGGCTCTCTGAGAAGGTCATTAGCAGTTAATATCTTACCTGCAGTAGATAGCTCTTTCAGCTCTTTACTTAGAATACATTTAAATAAGATGGAAATAGAGAGAGAGTCCAAGATGGATCAAGACCAAAAGAACCTTCTATGGGCTTAAACAAGCGCCAACGTAAAACTCTAGAATTCTTAAAGTGTCAAAATTATTGACAGGAAAGCCTTTTATTTTTTTAAAGGAGAAAAAGGAGGTAGGGGTGTACCACCAGTGACCTTCCTGAGTGCAATATGTGCTGAAGACAAAACATGTATACCATTTCTGATCCATAAAAGAACATAAATATTGAGTTTTTTGGATAAGGTGAAGTGATTGATTTTTACACTGGCTTACTTTTTTCTATTAAGAACTTCTTTATGGATATTCTTTATGGATATAATTTTGCCTTGTTTCCACTGACGGGTACGGCATGGGTCGGTGCGTTTAAGTAGGCTTTTTTGTCTGTTTCCATTGTAAAAGCAGTCTATTCAGCTGACCCATACTGCACCATTCATAGTCCCCGTTCTGTTATAGTAGGTCCATAAGACAATGGTACAGTGTGCTTAGAGTGGAGCTACTGGCAATACATAACACAGATTGGGAGAGAAAGAAGTACATCACTGATTATAACAAGGCTGAGACATACTAGTGTGTTAGAATTTGGGTTAAACCTCCCTGCCCAGTGACAGTCCAGCTGCTAGTGGAAATCCTCTCCTCAATATGTTGTTCCATAAGTTAGCGTGCTGAACTGCATCAACCTGTGCCATACCCCTCAGTGGAAATGAGCCGTTACAGTATATTTTCTTTGCACATTTCACTTAGAAAGATAATTTGAGGTTCATAGGCTCTTACCTTCCGTTGCTTTTTAAGTAATCACGGGCTTCTCTGTAGCATAAATTGCTTAAACATTTTTGAGTCTAAAGTTGTTTTAAGACAGTAGAAGTCCAAGGTGTTGGCACCTCTTGAGCTAGCAATAAGCTACCATGTCTGAAACCAAGTAATTTACAACATGAAGACACTCACAAATGTTATTTTATGACTCTTCAACCTTTCAACCTCATTATCTATTGGGCTGCTATTTACAGAGAATTAGTTGATTAGTTATACAGAAGAAGATACTAAAACGGCTCACCACTAATCACCGTCCTGTGAAACCAAGACACGTTAAATGTTTATTAATCTAATAGCAAGGCAGTGTAAACAATCAATAATCTATCGTTCCCCAAAACTGCAATTTTTGCTTTTTACACTGTGTCCAGAAAAGGTTTACATGCTTTTCTACGCATGTTTTTCACAAAAGAAAATCAATGTCCCCTACTTCCACTTCCCACCGAGGCAATCATTAGCTTATCTGTAAATATCATGTGCCTTTGGTTTAAAATTCAAAAAAATGTATCGGAATAAATAGCTATAACAGATTTTTACCTTTTTAACTTTTTAGGGTGGTTGAAGTGAAAATCCGAAGCTTTAGTCATAAGGACCAACTAATCTGGATTCATACTAAATCAAGATGCAAATAGAGTTCTACAGGAAAGGTCTTTTAATGGAAGTTCACTTAAAAAAATGTGAAATATTAACTCTATATTTACTGGTATAAGTCAATTGTAATCAATAGGCAATGTTTATCATTCAATATATAAGCAGCAATTTTCTCCAAGCCTTTCGACCTGTGAACAAATAAGACCCTACTTTCCATGATAGGGTTTACTTTGGTGCCCTCCCTGTGATATAAATGTATGCAGCATTATATAATATCTATAAAAGTTAATTTAGAAACCTACTATTTTACTCGTACACCATTATTTGAGTTAGCTAATCATTAATTCCACCTCTTATTATTTCTTACACTATTTAAAACTTGGCTGCACAGTGGCGCAGTAGGAAGGTCCTGGGTTCGATTCCCGGCCCGGGGTATTTCTGCATGGAGTTTGCATGTTCTCCCTGTGCATGTGTGGGTTCTCTCTGGGTACTCCGGCTTCCTCCCACAGTCCAAAAACATGACTGTCAGGTTAATTGGTCTCTCTAAATTCTCCCTAGGTGTGAGCGTGTGTGTGCATGCATGGTTGTTTGTCCTGTCTCTGTGCTGCCCTGCGATAGACTGGAGACCTGTCCAGGGTGTACCCCGCCTCTCGCCCGACATGTCTCGCTGAAGATAGGCACCAGCACCCCTCCCCACCCCACTAGGGACAAGGGTGTAAAGAAAATGGATGGACGAATGGACGGATGAATATTTAAAACTTAAGCACATATAAATAACGTACAGATTTGCCATTTTATTTTCAAATCCAAGCTTAATGCTTCTAAAATTGGTCATAAAATATTTCTGCTTTACATATATTATGATATAGGTGAAATAAATCAGATCCATCTTTTGACAGTCACTGTGTCAAGTGGAGTGTGAAGTCTGCCTGTCGGGGTGCGTCTGCGAGTGTGTGTGTGTATGACTGTCTCATTGGTTGGCTTGTTTCATTTTCTTCTAGTGTTTCTTCAACCCCTTCGGGTGTCTCAGCAGGTATTCTCTTATCACTCCCAAAGCACCAGCTGACTGCATCCCTTTGTTTTAACACCGCCTTGTGAAGAGATAAAAACAAGAATCTCCCACAGTGACGCTCACACGTTTTGGATCCGGAACACGGTTTCTTTGATCAGCTTAAAGTGATGCTTTCTGACCTTCGTGTCAACTTGTTTGTTGATAAGAATGTCAAGACATTCATGAAGATTTTTTTTTTAAGGTGCCATGGATGATGCACCAACAAGTAAAAAAACCATTACAAGAAAACTTAAACACTCATGCTCATATAATAACAGTTGCAAGTACAAAACAGACTTGGTGTAGCACAGTGGTACTAAATGTCCTTCTTTCATCTCTCCTGTTCCTGAGATAAGATAACTCAGAGAAGACTAGAGGAGGAGGGTTGTTTGAAAGGCAAATGAATTCCTACACACGGCCCGGCACGCTCCATAAATCAATGACATGTGGGGTTTTCCCAGATCAGAGGCTGCGAGCCAGCCCTTCGCGTATTGCTCCTGCGCTGATAGGTGAAATGATGCTATCACAAATTGTGGATCATTTGTTGATGATTTTTAAAATGCTGTTGAGCTAAGGAGAAAAAAAAAGAGAGAGCAAGCACAAACAAACCGGTATACCCAGAGGGTGAACACTCCTTCCCTGTAAGCTAGCTATATTTATGAAACCTCTGAAGCGGAAAGGAGAGAGCTGGGTGGGGTGGTGATGGTTGGGGGAGGAGGGAAGCAGAGAGGCAGCAACACTGCCATGGCTGTTAAGATCCTGTTATGTTGTGGCGTGTTTAAGAGCTTTATTAATTCGATTTAGCACCACCAACCAATGTACTGACAGTCAGCAGGCACAGCGATGTCGGCTTGATATTTGCTCTCGCTGCAAGGACTGAGGAGGTGTTGATAACATTTTTTTTAGACTTTATCTTTTGAAGATGACTCAGAGAGTTTGCAATAAACAGAAGCATGCACAACATTGTCATACTGTTCTCTTTAATAAGACCCACGAACAATTCACACGTTTTGATCTCAGTATCTGTTTCCCAGAGGTGAATCACTGATAGCGCACTTCCTCCTGCCTTCAAATCTCATGAGAAAAAGTCTTAGATTTTTACATGGGATTTGAAGGCAGGAGGGGTTTCCATTTGAAACATAAGAGTGATTTAAAGGTTCCTCGTACATATGTGGGTTACATTGTACTTATTTTTATTTTGATTTGTCTTTGAACATATGTCTTTTTAAATTAAGCCCTGTCAAATGAAAAATTCGGTCACATCTTGGACAAACAGTAAAGTATTTGTGAAAAACCGTGTTTGCATGAACCACAATGGCATTTTTTTTCACTTTAGACTTATTTTAAGGTGTAAAAAGTCCCTTTTGGTATTGGCACCTCTTGGAATAATCATTATCTTCAGCCTCCTGGACCAGCTAATCTGGATTTGAAATAAATTCAGACATAAAGAGAGTTATCTGCTGCAGGTAAGACATTAATCGACTAATCTTTTAGCAAAGCCTCACTTCAAAAACTCCAGTAAAAAAAAATACAGTTAAAATTTTCATCTTTTGCTTTTGTTTTTTTTTCTACTTCTAGTTAAAAAGCTAGCAGCAAGTCATATCTTCAGTATTACCTTCAAACAACATTTGTTTTTTGTGCTGATATCAGCCTGCAAGGTAACTGCGGTTTTGCTATTTCAACCATAAATACATTAACTGTGTACTTTCTGGCAAAAATGAACTGTGGCAAAGTCTTTTTCATCCAATTAAATCTGAAGCTTACTGTTTAAGTAATTTCAGCTGAAGTCAAGTCTTCAGAATAACTATTATTTCATGGATCTCACCATCTGTTCTTATTAACATATGTGTTACTATTAAAAAGTTTTAAATGCAAAAGGTCCTGAACTATCCCTTAAGCTGAATTTGGTTTCTGGATCCTTTTGTCCAAGTGTCCTCATTGCTAAAATGTAAATGCTATCAATGGAATAGAGAACGCACTTGTAAGTATGCAAACATGTTTTTGAGTTCAGTTGATTTGTTTTTTCCAAAATCTTAATCCAAAATTGAATTAATGCGAGAATGGTTTGCTAACAAGTCCAATTTTGCACCCCTGGTTCAGTAATATGACTCGTTTTTCATCTTCGATTCTGTGTTTTTGTCCTCTTTTGCTTTCATCTCCCTCCTCTGTACCAGCCTGTCGTTTAGCATTGCCATCCTGCATGGGTGTGTATTTCTGGAAATGCAATTAATGAATTCTCTACTTTTCCCGTGCCTTTTTCTCCCCTTCTTGTGCGCAGCAACGCGTCGCTCCATTAATTCTCAGCATTGCTACCCATAATTGACTTTTCTCTGACATGATTCCTCTCCACCGAGTGAGTCCCCACTTTATTATATTGTATTTTTCAAACTGATCTCATTGTGTGTTGTTTACAGCGATACATGTGGTCCAGAGCAGCCGTGCCGTTTAAGGACAGATGAAGAAGAAGGGACAATGGGAGAAGAAATGAAATGTTGAAGAAAGGAGGAGGGGGAGGAAAGCAGTGTGGACCTCTTTTGTGCCTCGTCTACTGTCAGGGCCCTAACAGCTTCTTGTCTCTATGTTACGCTCTGTGGCCCCCTCTCAAACCTGCGCTTTTCTCTTTCTCTCCCTCTTTTACACACTCACGCGCACGCACACACACTATCACGGCCATTATGGCGCTCATGATTCCATTTTTTTCTATCTCAGTCTGGATGCATTTATTTTTTAAAGTGATCCTCTATTGACTCATTGTCATGGAGAGGCTTGACTAGTCAACCAGTGTAGGCCCAGGTTCAAATCCGTACACTAACTGATTTAAACTCCACAAATGGGTCACGTGTTAAAAGATTCACTCCAAAAAAAAAAGTCAGAAAAAGACAAACATAAACATGGACAGATCTAAATTGCAATTTTTTTTCCCCCTCAACGCTTTGAGCGATGTTGATATGATTCAGGTAGCTGACCGTGATCATTCTTTTGTCGTAAATGAAGAGGCTATATTTCTTTCTCAGCTCTCACACACTCATCAGCTCCCCTTCTGCACTCATCCCACACCCACGCTACAATCACAAGTTATGACCTTTGCTTTCTCAATATAATTTATCGCTGTTGCTCCCTGCTGCCTGTCCTCCCAGGAGCTCCGCTGGGCTCCGTCCAGCCATGAGAAGAAAGAGCGCCGTTGGGTCACATCAACCTGACTGCAAACAGTGTCGAGGTCAGGCGACCAGGAGAGCACTAAATTTACATTAAGCTGTTGCTGTATGGGTCACTAATCAGAATTTAATCTGAAGCCCATTGTAAGTGTTCAACAGTCAGGGGAGATAGATGCAATTTTATAGCTATTGGGAAAAACATAGAGATGTACAAGTTTTGTTTATTCCTGAAATTTGGAGACTGAAATTTTGACCAAATTTGCTTTTCTTTTAAAGAACTATAAGACATAGAAAGGAAATATGTGTTTTATATTCTTTGATGAAGGTAATTGTTTCATATTTGCCAAAAAAACAAATTGGAATTATAAGACTATCCATATTTATGATCAAATTATATGTCCTAATCCTGAGTCTTTGTTTTTTAAATTCAACTCAGATGAAAGTGCTGGGAGCTCTCATTAGTGAAAGATCAGATTTTTCAGTATTTGCTGTGTTGTTTACTGATCATAGCTGATCAACAAAATCTGAGTGTAATACTGGTGCATTTCTAGAAAAATCTGTTTTTTATGATTGATTTACTTAGAAATAGAAAAAAAAAAAAGAATAATTAGCATTACATTTTTGAAGTTTTTCCATTGTATGTATACAGTTACAAATCTGTCCTTTTTGAATTCGAGTCTGCTTTGGGTTCCAAGGTCAATGGGGGTCTTGTTAAATCTCAAAGTTTGTTTGTGCTCTAGGCCTGCTCTAACTATATCCATTTCCTTGAAAAAATTAAATGAAACTTTGAGTCTGGAAATGACCTGGCACTAAGTCCTGAAAGTGTAACTGAATGAGAGAAACTTTTATTTTATTTTTTCTTTTTTACAGTCAGCAGTTGTCACCCAATCCTCTCTGACTTTTCTTGGCTTCCACTGCAAGCTATAGGTTTAAATGACTGAGGGAGAACATGCTGTACAACAGGCTAATTTCCTCTACTTTACTATTAATGCATTTGGCAGGAACATCATTCCATTCCCCGTAATGAGATACACAAATAAATCTGGCTATGGATAGATTCAGAGCTGGGTGGTGGCGATGATGGTGGAAGGGAGGGGAGGGTGCAAAGGAAGATGTGCATTGAGACGCATACTCCAAGCCCTGGCATAATTGGTATCACTGCTTGCAGACATGCAAACCAATCTCTCCATAGATAGGGCCGAGACTCTCTTTTCCCCCCTTAAGGCTATTTCTTTTGTCTTTTCAATAGCTTGCACATCCAAGATAGAGGGAGGGGACTGGGGCGTGAGGGGGTGGGGGGTTAATTTGTGAATTAATAGCTTTTCTCTGCAGAATTGCAAATTCTTTTTAAATGTCACTGTGTTGTAGATGCGTAGAGCATCTGAAGCCACAAACTCTCACACAAACAGATTTCCAGGCAAAAGGTGGGAGTCAAACACATCCACAAATCCTAAAACTAATCCCTGCTCCATTATTATTGAGTCTGCCAGGACCTACCTTATCCCTCCTTTCCTCACAGAACAATTTTTTTTTTCCTTCTCTTGCGTGAGCTGTCCAGTGTAACATGCTACTTTTAATTTGCAATAACACATGACAAGGACAGATTAATAGCTCTTATGGCACCCGCGTCCCTGAGGCTCATCTTACGGGGGACCAGGTGTACATAACGCGTGTCACACTACATTATCTCTACAGCCCTGCAGTAATGGGGACCTTTTTCTTCCTGAAAGGGCAACTACTGACTTCAGTCACACAAGGAGCACTAGCCAACGACATTGTGACACAAGCCGAACAAGGACGGTACAACTCTTTCTTACAAAGTGCGCCATCAGGATTTAAAATATGCAGAGACATTTTGTCTTGTAGTTTAATACTTTCACACATGATTCAACTAATTTACACGCTAAGCTCAGTTTGCAGCTGAGTTCTTACCTCAATGATTTCAACACTTTAAAAAAATGATGTAATAATTAAAGAATGAATCTTAAGTTAGAATATGGCCACAAACTAAAGCAGTTCTCATGTACCTACAGAGCACAGTTACTATTTAAGGTACAACTACCGAAATGCATCGGTAGTGTTTTTTTTTTTTCAAAACAAAATAAAGAACATTGTTGTCTGCATAAAGTTGTAACAAAGTAAAACAAATTTTCTTTAGTTGTTATTACCAAACATTGACTATAAAATATCTACTTCTAGGTATTTATTAAATTGTATTTTGCTGAAACATGTTAGCTTGTAGCTTAATACATTAGCATATAATTTAAGCAATTCAATTACCATTGTTGAGAGCTTTGACAAATAAAAAAAACACTATTTAAAAAAAGTGAGAATATGTCTAGACATAGAAACTGCACAATACGGATGTTAATTTAAGGATATAAACAATTGCTGAGAATATACTAAATTTTCTCATTTTTTATAAACATAAAAACCTCAGCTAAACCCCATAGAGTAGATAAGTATTGAATTGTCAGTTTTCAGATGAAAAATATTATTTTCCGCAGTAACTTTACCTTAATATTTCTTAACTTATTTTTGAAAAAAAGAATACATATTTTCTTGCCACACTTTATGAGCAAAACATGAAAAAATAAAGACATAAACTGCAGGTGAAAGGAGAGGACGTGTGGTTTCATTGATTGAGCAGAGCAAAAAAAGAAAAAGGAAGAAAAAATAAGGTGGTCTAACTTCAACTTACAATGTCCTATTTTCCTTCCATCCAAGTGGTTGCCACTCCAGAGAACTAAAGAGACAGAAACATAAAAGGAAAGGAAGTGGCCTGTTTTCATCAGTGCTCTCTGAGATCATTTTTAACCACATCATCCCAACCAGCAACCTCAATGATGTGCCCACACAAACACACACGCGCACACACAGCCCCTGCCCTGCCTCCACCGGTCTGTTCCTACACCTGTTCAGGCCTCCACCGGGGACATGTTAATTCATAGGCATTAAAAAAAGCCAATTGTTTGCACAACCGATAATCTATTAGCCCTCGGGCGTTGTGTGTCCACTCTCCTGCTCTGCCCAGGAATGAAGAAGTAGAAAAAAATAACATCCTGGCTTGGACTGGAAAACCTTCCACATAATCTTTGAGTATATCTACATGTGCTTTCTTGCCAATTCTCAGCTTTTGCTTGCTGTAAAATCCACATTTTATTTGTCTTTTTTTAATCAGAAAAATAAAAATAAATGTCCTTGAAGTTTTTATGTAGTGCTAAATATTAAACGACTAGAAGTTCACTGATAAAATCAAGATTGCAGAGGAGATTTTTTTCTGCCTTTTGTGACTTTATGGGGATAGAGGCAGCAATGCTGATGACTCGCCAAGGGGGATTAGAGTTGTAATGACAGCTATATGCAGTGTCAGTGGTATCAGATAGAGATGCTGCTCTGTTGCCATATATCTGTATGGTAAAAATGAAACTGATTAGATCACAGGGCTCTTTTGAACACTCGGGTCTGCCTGATGTAACAACATAACAAGTCACTGGAGACAACACACAAAAGCACTCTCTTGACTGCAGGACTGTCATAAATGTCAACTTCTTCACACACAGAGGGGGGAAAAAAGTAAGAGAAAAGAGATGAGATTAATTAAAAAGGATGAAAAACAAAAGGGGATTTTGTGTTTTCCCTTACCATCATCCCGTTTCCTTTTCTCGCCGTTGGAGCGGGGAATACCCAGAATGCCGTTGATGGAGTAGGATCCTACGGGATTGTTGGAGGCACTGGTCACGGGAGGCGATGCTGTGCTGGGCACTGGTGTAGAAAGTTGTGTTAGTGTGTGTGTTTCGTGTGTTTTCCGAGTTGTTTCAGCAACAGCGATTGTCTTATTTGACTGTCCTCTAATCTGCTTTATTCATTCGCTCACCTATGGTGTGGCCGGGTGTGGAGAGCGGCGTGACGGATCCATCAGGGGACGGGTGGAATTGCTGCTGGACTTTGGTGCGGATAATCCTGATAAAGTGAACAACAGACATGGATCAATCAATGCTAGTTTCCACGGCGCAGAGATTTCACATCAAACCGGCCCGGCCTCAGACGCTTAAACACTCTGCATCACGTCCACTTTATGTCTGTGCATGTACAAAGCGCTCCTGCCGTTTGTGGGCCTGCTTGTATCCTCACATGCGGGCCTGTCCCTGTCACAAATAGCCAATCTCTGGGCTTTAGGGCCAATCTCTCTGCTCCTTGTGTGCAGCTGAATAAGGGCTGGCCCCTGGAGAATGTGGATTCAATCTAGCTGGATTCTGAGGTTAGAAATATGATAAAGTCCCCCATACAAGTAAGATGTGATGTGGCGGGAAAGTCTTCATTGCACTTTGGTCTGTATGATCTTGCAAACAAAGCATGAAATCACATCAATTCACCTCAATGATCAGCTTCACTGGCTCTACCTGGCCAACTCTAATAATCTCCCTCTCCTGCACATCACACACTCTCTTTTCTTCTCTCTCTATCTCTCTCCATCTCTCAAAGCTCCATCCTCTTTTCTCATTTCTCCTCTCTTTTCTTTCCAGCGCTGCCTTACTGTACCTCATAATGACTGACTCTCAAACTCCACTTCTCCTCACTTTCTTTTATTTTTCTTTCTCCAATCTTCTCCTCCATTTCTGTATCTCTGAGCCGTACTTTTTTTCTTCTTTTTACAAGCTAAACACAGGACTCAGAAGTTCTGTGTGCTCAGATCTTATTGATTGGAACTCCCAGAAAGAAAAGTTGACGACAGATGCCGGGAGACAAACAACACATGCAAATTGTGAGCCACAAATTAAATGTGACAGGTTAGCAATAGGGTCTCAATGGCTCAAACGGCGTCCAATGCCACATCCAAGGTGTTTTAACCTTTCCTGTGCTTTGAAATAATAACAAGTATGAAAGAAACAAGCAGAAAATGTAATTAAACTGACAAGAAAAAGGAGAAAAACTTTCACCAAATCATGCCGCCATGCTGGAAAGTCTGCTGTAAGTCTTCTGAGACACGATCGCATTAAACCATGACTATGGTAATCTTTTGATAGACAGGAGAACATGAGATAATTGATTAACAGACAGCGACATAAATCCCACATGGAATTACATCTGGCTGCAAACATGTGTCAAGAACAGACTTTATAGGGTGCAGATGAGGTGACTGACACACACGCACACACATGCACAAGGTGACCAGGAATCCATCAGCTAAAGGGTTAAACTAAGACTTTTCATTTTCCACATTATCTCTCTAAGTCCTCCACCACTCTTTCCTTCAGGCAGGGCAACAAAAGGCAACCAGCCTCCACCTCCTCCTCCTCCAGAAAACTCCACATCAATATTTTATTTGAATTTCCAACATCTCACCACAACAGTTATCTGACCTCATGACTTGAGGGAGTCTCGTAAATTCAAGGACTTAGTTTCGAGTTGTGTGTTGTTCGTATTGAAAAAGCAATCTGGGCGGTTGAGTTAATGACTTCGGTGTTTGGCTCTTGTGTAAAAGAAAAGAAGAAAAAAGAGTATATCAAGCGAAAGAAATATAAAGATGGTGATCAATGCTGATGGAAAGCCTCCTATTGGTGCTTTTCTCCAATGGGGCATTGGACTACAAAACAAAGCAAAACCCTGTCTTTATGTAATCTTTTATGAATCATAGAAGAAAAAATGTCTTTAAAATTAAAACTCTTTAGTCAAACAGAGCAGAAATCAGACACTTTGACACAGACCACCACCAGGGTTTTTTTTCTATATCTTTTCCTTTATGCATTTAATTCCTCCTCTAACAATCTTCTTACAACACCAACTCCTATTCTGCAACGTTACCATTTCGCCTGGAATAGTTTCATGCTTTGCAAATTCACCTTCGTCGTTTTGATTAAGTTAAAGCAGGTCACATGTTTTACATCTGAACACATCAGAGGACTAAAACTCAGAGTGAATTCTTAGAGTTGTTGGGCTGTAACCCGTGGTGTTAATTATTAACCTACAAACTGGAAAACAATTTCTGTCGGCGCATTTTTCTCATAGCAGCGTATCACCAATGCTTCCAACAGTAACTTGAAACAGAGCAACAGAGAATTATCCTTCACTGTACATTGCTTTTAAAAACCTGTTGAATAATCACCAAGAGTCGTTTTCTTGTTTTCCTTCATTATTTTCATCCTCCCCCCCCCCCCTTTGAATTTAGCTGGACGTGTTATGAGACTCTTTTCAGCTCATTAAAATGTAATACTGAGGACCAGCTCTCTGGAACAGTGCCTCCTAAGTAAGGTTCATCACTGCATGCACTATGGGACTTTTCCCTTTAATTCTGTAGCCTTCTAGTGGGTTTTTAAACAGCATCCTTACATCTAAAAATATTGGGTGTTTTTTCTCCCAAAACTTTCCCGCAACGAGGGAAAAATAGGTATCTAAAGAAGTATTTAATAATTTAACCATTTTTATTTGTGAAATTATTTTCGTATTCCTGTTTTTCAATAATAATAATAATCTGAATTTCATATTTAGCATATATTGTGTTGGACGACGTGGATATTGACTGGCAGTGAGGATGCTGCAGCCGCCTCCGTGACAGTGTGGTCCGTGTATTGAACGCCTGAGTCGGGTATTTCCCTCCGCCTCTGGATCTGGTTACACAGGTATCGATCGGTTTTTATCGAGACAGATGTGATCCTTCGCGGCCCCACGCTGCCTCCGTGTTGTGGAGGGCCACGCATTGGAGGGATTGAATTGCACACGGGAGACCACCCTCGAACAGGGCTCGGCAGCCTGATATGTGCAGCCAGAGTATATGTCTTTAATAGTATTACTTATTTTTCTTTCTTTTTTTTTTTTTTAAAGTCGCTGTCTCTTTTAAAAAGTGCCTACCACATAAAAAAAACAAAAAACAAAAAAAACCAAATTTGACTGACGTTGAATTCACGCGCTTTGGGGGTAAATTGTGTCGCCGAATCTTAAAAGGAAAAAAAAAAGGTCGCCTACCTGTTGATGGATGAAACACTGGGTACTGTGTCGTTGTCGCAGACCCCCTCGGCCAGGAGTCGGTCTCTTATCTCCCACGCAAACATTGTGGGATTCTGGCGCTTGTACTCCGCGATTTTATCCACCACTTTCGGCGTTGCGACCTTTGGTTTGGAGCCCCCGATGACTCCCGGTTTAATACTGCCGGTCTCGTAGTACCTGCATGGGGACAGAGTGAGCCTTCTTGAATGGACCCCCGCCTCCGTTCAACTTCAAATGTTATGCTCAATAAGAAAGGTGGCTTTTTTTTTAACATGTTATCAACGCTTATTCCATCGAGTTCTGCAGTTGTGCACATTTACTGCAAACAATTACCCACAAATAGGATCTATTAATTGGCCTGGGAGCGTTTTGGGGCTAATTGAGTGTCAGCTGGAAGGCGAGCAAAAGAGGAGTGTAATTAAAATAAAAAATATGAGCGGGGCAGACAGAACAGAACAAATGCTTTAAGAGCACACTTTTAAATTTCTAATTTTCACCACTATCAGCAGCATGCACCAAATGCCACCGTGACCTATTGGTAAATGTTGGTGACAAACATTCAGTGTGTGTGGAATGAAATACCTCTGAAATGCCTTCTGATAGCTGAAAAAAATATATGTCAAAAAATTATTGGTGCCCTTAAGAAGAAGCTGATTTAGTTGTTCGCAGGCGTTGTTTTCCTGCTAGTATTAACTGTAAAAAAAAATTCTGAATTAAATGTAGGCTATGTGATACGATTTCATTTCTAAAACATTCTATTTTTTTCGTAATTGTTAAAGTTTACTCTTCATTTTTAAGAAAGTCTCCAGCTATTTTTATTTATTTATTTATTTTTGACATTATGTTTTTCTCATGCGAGGTGGCAAAATCCGCCAAATATTTGGAGAAAAACAACAACAACAAAAAAGAAAATTAAAAGAAGGCAGGAAAGAAAAGATCTGCCTCTGTCAGCGATGGCTGAAGCTGAGACAGGGCGGGATGTGCATTCAAATACTCTAAAAAGATGCTGGACACACACGCGCTCGCGCGCACACCCACACACACACACGCCCACACACTCGATGATGGGCCCCCCTCTCTTTTACCTGCCGAGGATTTTGCTGACACAGCCGTGACTGACCCGTAGCTGTCGGGAGATGTCGCAGGGCCGGACGCCCTGGTGGGCCAGCTCCACTATCCGCTGCCGCACCACGTCCGGGAGGGGTCTGCCGTTCACAAACACCCCGCCGAGCTGGTTCACACCGCCGTGCCCTGCGTGGGATACAACAGCAGCGCGAGGGGGGACATAACATTACATACCTGCAGACAGGACACACACTGCTGTGTATGCAGGGGCCGTTTCAAAAGTGAAAGGTTACAATTAATGCTAAAAACTCAAAGAAAGCGCATATTTATAGACACTAATTCATCACAAATTCAATAATAATAATAATAATAATAATAATAATAATAATAATAATAATAATAATAATAATAATAATAATAATAATAAT
>CAEFZY010047903.1:0-41656 GCA_903066815.1 Brachyrhaphis roseni | reverse complement strand
TATATATATATATATATATATAATTTTACTGAAAGATTCCCATTTTTAGTGATGGTGTTAGTGAGAACTTTACATCCACTTTTCTTGAGCGTGAATCTCATTATTTTGGGTTTTCTGTGATGGGTTTGGACCAGTATAAACATACAGCTTCAGTCTTTTTTTGAAGAACTAGATTCAGTCACACTGAATCATTTAATCCTCACAGGGTCAAACATGTACATACAAACACAAATATCTGCATACTGCAGTCTAAAATCCTTCTGGAGGAAATGTTCATTTCCAGATGAGACACAGATTGAGTTATCTGGACACAATCAGATACAAACACGTGAAGGAGTCAAGGTGAGGATTTCAGATTTAAGAATACAGTATCAGCCAACAGACATGGCAGTGATTAGCATCATCTGGGGCTGTTTCACAGTTGACAGTGAGATCTTAATCGTCTAGATTGTACACAGACTGTGAAACACATTAGAACTGGTTTTGACCTGGATAAACCAGCTTCTAGAATGTTTTTTTCTTAATTTCAACCAAAGAAAGAAATTGTGGATTGTTTATACTTTTATTTAAAAAAGATTTAATAAATGTTTTTTACATATTTGTCAAAACTGTCAGACAGATCATCTGTAAAAAAAAAACTAAAATTGAGTTCCTCTGCTTTCTGCCAGTGCTCCTATTATCCTACAATGGGCTCTTCAGTACGGCGCTGACGTCACATCCGCATGAGCAAATGCGGCTTTCTTGAATCCGCTTTGAGTTACCGTGACGGCTAGAAAAGAGAAAGTCTTATTTCAGACGCAAATAAAGCAATACTATCAACATTGTTGTCTTCCTAGTATAATGGGCTTTTAAGTTTTCATGGATTTCCAAGTAATCCTGAATTAACAAGATGGTGGCTTTTGTCGCTACCAGTTAAAGCTAACGCCGCACAGCGAAGTTTGCAGCCTTCACTTCACTCCGGATCAGCTTCTTCAACCTAAAGAAGAAGGTAAAGGAGCCTCCTGTGTTATTTCCATGGAATCACTTCTGTATTCAGCCTGAAAGAGCGAGTTTATAAGTTTATGGGAACGAGAGAGCAGACCAGAGCCAGATAGCCGAGCAACTGATCCGCCTGAACACTTCTGTAAATATCGTCCTGCTTCACAACAAGCATGCAAAACTAATAAAACTAAATAACACGGAGACCTTAAGAAATACGTCCAAATTTTTTATAAAAGCAACAACTATGAACCTGAAAATTCATAGTTTCAGCTGACTCAGAGTTTGAGTCAGCTGAATTCAAACTCTGACACCAGAGCTGCTCTACTCTTAAGCTATGGGGCTTCTTGTGTTTCCTCATGCTTCAGAAGCAAAAAGCCTGAGCCGTAATCTCCCCCATTACTTGGTCTCTGACACTAATGACAATAAACACACATAATATACTTGAAAATACGTACAAAATAAGGTAATAAAAAAAGCTCGTCTACGTGCTTGCTCTCTATAGCTGGCACACACCAGCACAGCCTGCCACGAATGCTAAGGCTAGTTAGCATGGCTGCCAATAATGATAAACAGTTTTTTGTAACAATAAGTTGTTTCTCTGCCATTAGCACATTGAGCAACGTTAAGAAAGACCTCCTGCCTCTGATTGGTTGTTTTTGCATTTTGTCAGATGACTGTAAGACCAAAGGGAGGTGATGGAGGAGCTCAATTTTATTTATTTATGGTTTTTTTCACAGATTATCTCTCATATTACACTATTACAACATGATGACCGATTTATAAATTATGTTTAAAAAAATTTTGTTTTTGTAAACATTATGTACTGCAACTTTAAAAGACAGGTCAATGTCACAAAACCAACCATTTTAACTCAATTCTAATTTAAGGGTTGATTAAACATCTACGCAAAATTATGAATTTTGAAGGCAACAAAAAAGAATGTTTGTGTATAATTGAGCTTGTGTGAGACTGTTTGGTTTATAGAAAATCCACCACAATTTCAACTTTCTTTTACACATATGTATATATAATTCATAGAACTTTTGTATGTATTATATGTTATTGAAACAAGTTATCAAAATATGAATCGGATCTCCTTTTGACTTCAGTCACAACTACTCGAGTTATTTCCCAAAGACGCCGCCTTAATAATCATGTGGCTGTTAAGTTAAAGGGAAACCCAGTCAACTGTTTCTCCATAAGCACCTCTTTGTTCTGAAGTTTGCTCCATAAATCGTATTAAGCCATTTCCATGGGACTCTTGGGTGGAAGTCCATATGTGCTGCAGCAGCAGTGGGACGTAGGAATGTGTGTAACTCTAAAGAATTTATTTGGAGTGGGCAGCAGCTTTATCTGGGCGAAGGTTTCACACATCTGCTTCTCTTTGTGTGTATTGTTCGTCTGTAAACGCGTAACGTTTTTTTTTTTTTTTTCACCAGACGGTGTCGACGGGAAACAGGCCCGCCGCACCAACTCCTCGACGCCACTGGGGGAGCTGTTCGACCACGGCCTGGACAGCTGGGCGTGCATCTTCTTCGTGGCCACCGTGTACTCCATATTCGGGCGTGGGGAGAGCGGCGTGGGCGTGGTCACGCTCTACTACATCCTGTGGGTGGTGCTGTTCTCCTTCATCCTGTCCCACTGGGAGAAATACAACACGGGCATCTTGTTTTTGCCCTGGGGCTATGACATCAGCCAAGTGGTGAGGGACCCCCCCCACACACACACATATCATATGTAGTGATTATGGTTTCAGTATGTTGGGCTCACAAAAGATTATTGTTCTTTTTGTCCCGTCTCCTTCTAGACGATCTCCCTTGTTTACTTGGTGACTGCTGTGGTGGGAGTGGAGACCTGGTACCAGCCAGTGATCTTTAACCTTCTCTACAGGGACCTCTTCACCTTCATGATCATAGGTGGGCTCTGATTGGTCGCTTTAAAATGTTTTGTGTTTGTGGTTTTGCTCCAGCTGCTTTTAACATGAACTTCTGCTGGTTTCCAGGCTGTTCATTTACTGTGACGTTACCCATGAGCCTCTACAACGTCTTGAAGTGAGTATTTAATGGAGGTGTTGCAAAAGTATTCGTACTGCTTGAACTTTTTCACACTTTGAGTAGGCCTGTCACGATAGCAGATTTCACTGGAATTGTCCCAGAAAGCATTGCAATAAACGCTAATATTTTTATTTTGTTACCATTTTCAAGTAATTTGTTGATAATGGCATAGTAATGCACGTTTGCCTTCTTAAAGATGAATCAGACTTTCATTTTCTGCAGCACTCTTCACACTGGAATAGGAAAACATTTAAAATATGCTAAATAAAACACAATAACCAAAAAAAGTGGGTAAAAGGGACATAAAATCCGCATGTTTCCGTAGTCAAATAAAATGGATCAGGAAGCTTTTGAACACAACCTTAGTCAGAGTTGCTCCTACTTTCCCAGTTGATTTTTTTTCCAACTGGGAAGTCAGAATTTCCCAGTTCAGAGTATAACTGGAATGCAGCATAAATGCAGTACTGAACAAAAACCTGTCAGAGGCTGGAAAAGACCCGTACAGCCAGAGCCAAAGCAGAATGGTTTATACCAAAGCACAGTAATGTGTTGGATTGGCCTAGTCAAAGTCTAAACCTCAATCCACTTGATAATTTGTGGCAAGACGGAGAATTATAAAGAATTGTCAGAACTTTCCGTGTCTAGCTGTCAAAAGTTGATAGAAACCCGCCCCCTAATGGCTTGCAGTGGTAATTGCGTCAAAAAGTGGTTCTGCAAAGTGTTAACTCAGGAGGCTGAATCCAAATGCACACCACACTTTTCAGGTTTCATTTGTTAGAAACAAAAAAGAAGAAGCAAAATCTTCCGTCTTCCAGTCGTGCGCTACGTCTTCCTCTGAAATGAAACCTTTGAATTCTGCGGTTGCCTTGCTACAACGTAAAGACGTCTCGGCCTTGCGGATGTTTCAGGGCTTACAGGAGCAACACTCTGAAGCACAGCAGCCTGTACGAAGCCTTCCTGCCTTTCCTGTCCCCCGTCCTCCTCTTCGTCTTGTCCACCGCCTGGGTCGTCTTCTCCCCTTCCAAGATCCTGGAGCTGCAGCCCAGGATGTACTGCCTCATGGTGGGGACGGCGTTTGCCAATGTCACAGTGAGTACCAGGCATACGTTTTTTGGGGGTTTTTTTGTTGTTGTTTTTTCCTCAAATTTCTCTGTTTAATCATGATTTTGCATGTCTGTTTTCCAGTGTAAGCTGATCGTGTGTCAGATGAGTAACACGCGCTGCGAGCCGCTGACCTGGCTGCTGCTGCCGATGACGGTGGTGGTGGGCGGAGCCGTCACGAGGGTCTTCACCAACGAGACCCTGCTGCTTTACTTATGGACGGCCGCGGTCATTCTCACACACATACACTACGGCGTATCAGTGGTAAGAGCTCCCGCTCACACACTGATAACTGTATTTGTAGTGGTGGGATTAGAGTCGAATCAAAGCAGATTAGATAAAAATGCGACGTTATTTCGTTATTCATTGTTGAGATGAAGAAGTCTGGCAATCGGGTTTGGAGCAACCGATCAACGTAAATCATGATGGATTGATTTATTCATCTGACTCGTGGTCCATATGGACATAAGAAAGAAGACATTCTTAACTTGTAAATGGATGAAATCCAAGATTTCCATCTCAGGTTGGCTGAAATCTGTTGAAGCCTTTGTCCATTTGACCAAACAAGGTAGAAACCAGGCTTAAATGTGCGTTTATGCCAGGTTTAATTGAATAGAATATTCAAATTTGAAATAAAATGAATAAATGATATCATGGTATCAATACATTCTAACCAATTTGGGTTAAATTCATCCTAACTTACTTAAAAAGTAAGTAATAAGCACCTGGACATAAATTAGAAAGCAGTATTTTTAACTTTTGAAGTTTTATAAATGGGTTTTTCGCAGATTTTTGACGTAAAAGCAGATATTCATGTTTATTCATGTGGAAAGCTTGACAATCAGCCTGTTTCTCACTGGTTCACTGCAAAAAACACAAAATCTTACCAAGCATTTTTTTAGTCTAGTAGCTTTTCAGCAAGTAATAGGAGCTTGTGTTAAGTCAATAATTCCATAATATTGATGGAAAATTTACTAGTTGGAAGTGAAATAATCTGCCGGTGGAATAAGATATTTTTTGCATGTCAGAGTTTCCCCCAGAAAACTTGCTAAGCCCAGTGGTTGGGTGCCGGGGCAGTCATTCATCCAGCGACCCGTCGTTTTTTTGAGTTAAAAAGTGTTTAAAGTTGACAGGAAATTTGAAAATATCACTTGATAATTGTGTTATTAAAAGATTGGAGGATTAATACCTGATTAATACCAACACTAAAGTTTTAAAAAAAGGAAACAATTAAAAAAAATAATTTAAATAAGCAATGCTTAGCTTGGTGGGGGCACAATTACAGCCTGGTGGCCCACCAGGCTTATAACACACCGGGAGAAACCCTGCATATGATGAGTTAAAATGTGCTGTTCTACTGGCAGGTTATTTCAATTATTACTAGTACTTTTTTCATCAATGTAGTGCTGAAAAGTGACTTGGAAATTAGTTTTGTCTTATTTCTAATGAAGTGACGTATTTCCACTAGAAACGAGCAAAAACACTTGGTAAGATTTAGCAGTGTTGCAGCTTTGCAACATTTTTGAATTTGGAATTTAACGTTTGTTGTTGTCATCGGCAGGTGAAGCAGCTCAGCGACCATTTTAGCATCTTTGCCTTCTCGCTGAAGAAGCCCAGCCGGGACTGACAGGAGGAGGAACGAATCGGCCTGACGGCGGCAGAGGTCTAAGCTGCTCCTCTGTTCCACCTAACGACACTTCACCCTCACCGCGGAAACAGAGCCCCCTGCCCCTTCACAAAAAGGACGCTGCAAGCGAAACGGACAGTGGCCCTCCTCTAACACACACGACACACACAGTCACACTCGAACGCACATTCCCAAAGCGAACCGATCAGAGTCCGGTCACGGCGACGGGGTTGGGCCCCGGGGCCTCTGGCTTTTGTCACTGGTGATTGGCCGTCTTTGTCGAGCCAATCAGGTGCTATTGTTTCCTACGGAAATGCGCTTCCGTCACGGCGGACGGGAGCCTGCAGGAGCCATGAGACTTTACCGAGGGGCAACCCCCTCATTACCCGGAGCATTCAGGATCTCTTCGTCCAAACCTCAATAATTAAACTGAAGCTAGTTTTCCGAGTCGAGACCTTTAACGGTCTGCTCCGTCGGGTCGGCTCGCAAAGACGAACGTGTGAGCTAAATACAGATTCTATTGGTAATCTCTGAGGCCACATAGTATTATGAATGTATAGTAATACCCTGGGGAAACGCCATTTCTGTCTAAATGTCTGAACAGGAATGTCTGAAGGAGTGTTGTCGATCAAACCTGGGAGCACTGGGAACACTGGGAAACTGTAGCTCCAGTTTTGTCCAGAATTTAAACGTTTGGACAATTCCCCTTTTTTTTTTTTTTTTTTTTTTTTTTTTTAAATCTTCCAGTGACTCATTTGTGGTAAATGTTAGTAACTTCTTGTATATATTCTAAAAACATTGTTTGGGGTGAAATTTCTGTAACGAAGCCTAAAAGAGTGTAAACTATTGGACACATTTCCCTTCTAACTAATTATTCTCCTCTGCTCTCGGAGCTGATTATTGACTAACTGGGGCGAGACTCAAATCAGGTTGACCTTTACTAACCCTTTCCTAGTTTTTACTCGAGTACCAGCTCTCCCTTCCCTCTGAGGTGTCGTGTTTTCACGCTGATTCGTTCTTCTTCTTTCCATATTTTTTTAATTTCATTTCATTTTTTTAATCAGTTTTGGCTATGCTTCTCTTTGCGGTAGTTGTTATGTTGCGCAGCGCTTGAATGAAGAGTGCGTCCAAAAACCGCCAGTGGAGCGGACTCACTCTGAGGGACCAAGCCTCCGCACAGGACAGCTCCAAACCTCTTAAAGCCGCTTGTTGTCAGGGGTTTTCTTTTCATTTCTTTTTCTACAATGTGGCATAGAGCTAGCGTCGGTTTTGTCTTTGTTTTTCAGGATTTTGAACGCCACTCTCCAAGTTGGCGGGGTTTTTATGTTCGACTTCTTCACAAAACAAGGTTTAAGTTTGTTGATGCGGACATTTCTCACCACTGAAGATGCACCAATCGGAGCTTCCTTTGCCGATACCGATTTTATTTCACTCTTTTTTTCTTAGTGGTTTGATTGCTACGTTTTCTTCCAAGGAATAAAGTAGAAATGACTCCCGCAGGTTCTTTAATAGAGACTGCAGTTTTGAATCTGACGCAGCATGAAGGAATATCAGTGGCATTTTCCTTTCATTTCTCTAAATGTGTCTCAAAGTTTATGTTTATTACCTGAAACTGTGGGCATTTCCTAGCTTTGATGCGCTTAAGGGACAGGGGGCGAAAAAAAATCGGATCGGATCCCATTAGGGAAAAATCGGATCGGTTCCCATCGCTCTGTTATCGATCGGTGCATCTGTACACGCAACTTATCTCTGACGGGCTGCAACATAGCATAATTTAACGTGTGTCTGTGTCAGAATTAGTTAGAATCACAAAATTAGAATATTAACGTCGCCTCAGTAGTTGCGATTAATGCAGCTGAATACAAATACCCATCCACGGTTCTGTTTATCTTGCATACTGGGTGTAGGCTGGGTACCCGGATACCGGGTTTTAAAAACATCCTTCCGTCATCCCATACGTAAAGAGCTATTTTCTTTTCCCAACATGCCAGAGATCATGCCAGAACGATTAGAATTTTCTCCAGTTATATAAAGAATGGCCCTTCCCCCACCTGTTGCTGTGCACATGTAAGATGTACAGATTTGGATGTTTGGAAGTAGCTACATGGACAGATAGCCTTACTAATTGACCAGCTGCTTGCGTCTTGTTTTTTCTCTATGAAAAGCAGATAAGAAAAGGAATATTTTGTGAAATTAGCACTTGAAAACTACTGCTACATTTAGAGGCGGTTTTACTAAACATTTGCAGCTCATATCTGTGTAACAGAATCCAAGAAATTATAAATAAATGTATATTATGCTGTTTTGACATTAGTAATCAGTATGTTGTGTTATAGAAATCATTTTTGCTCTTTTGTGGAGTTTAAAACAGAAATTGAGTCATGTTATACATTTCTGTTTTAAATCTGGGAGCAAATAGTGCATGATTCATGCAGTTAAAAGTTATGAACAAAAATAGATAACATGATTGTTTTATTTAAAACAGAACAGCAAAAATGTCCCTTCATCTAAAGTCACCTGTTATAATATAAAAAAAATATTATGTCATCATAAATAAGATTTTTTTTAATTTTGATCCATACATAAATTTATTAAGTCACATTCTAAAAATGTGGTGGTTTTTAACTGATTATTTCAACACATTTTATTTGTTCTGTTCTGTGTGTTTTTTGTTTTTTCTTTCTATTTTTAAATAGACAATAAAAGCTGATATTGTCATGTTAATTTTTTAGGGGGTAATCTGGAGTAGCTAACCTCATGCTAGCTGTTTAACCGCCATCTTTCTCATGGCTGCAATTTTTGTGACCGGAAATATTAGCAAACTGCCGAGTTAGCTTTTTTTTTTTTTCACCTCAAAAGTGCGGCAGCAGCAGGTGAGAGAGGGGCTTCACATACAAGCCGACAACTTCATAAAAGTGACTTTAAACGCTAGGTTTGGTTTGACGGAATAACTGTGACCTTCAAAAAAAAACCCCAAAAAACAGAGTCATTCCCATACAGCCATCTGTGGTCACGTTTAGGGAAAAGCGCCATAGGAAACATTGCTTCTAACGAGAGAAATAGCTAATAGCTCGTGTTGGCAGGTGACTAAACGGTTACTAAGCAACGCCGAACAGTTTCTATAACCGATGTGTGGTCTGTTGAGCAGCTCGTTGCGGTTTACTGAGCTGCTGCACTGCATTGTGGGAAATCTGTAGTCCGTTCACGAAGCCCCGCTGTGTGGACGCTAACGGCCGTCGTGATGTGATGGGTAAATGCACTGTCTGCTCTGTACAGCTCCGTGTCTACATGTCTATTCAGGAAGTACGATTGTATGTTTGGGTGTGTGTGTAAATACTTGTTTTATTATTTAATTTTATTTTTAAAACCAAGTGTAACGGTAGGCAGATTTTCTCTTGTGACTTGGACTCAATGCCAATCAGCACTGCAATCCACAAAGCTGTCTACACTACAGCACTTAATACTGTCTATGTACTTTGTTTTGGTTTGTTTGAATGTTTCATTATTATTACTTTTTTTTTTTGCCGAGTTGCCGTCTGATTGGATCAAATCCAATTTTTGTTGTTGTTTTTTCCCCTCTTGTGGAATTTTCTGGGGTGGGGGAAATGGTGGGAATTCCTGCTTTGTGTGAACACTACAAGCACTGCTTGGATGCAGTGAGGGATCACCTGGGAGAGAACAACTGTGCCATTCAATAAAACAAAAATGAAATTTTCATGCAGTTATAGTCCTTGCTCCTTAAGATTCTAATGTTTCTTTTATGTAAGCTTTCTTTGTTTTGCTTGAAAAAAGAAAGAAAAAAAGTCTCAACCCTTCCTGGGTTTCTCTTTTTCTCCCCCCAAAATCAGTGAGCTAAGCTGTTGCTGTTGCAGCTCAGCTTTTTTTTTTCTTTTTTTTTTTTTCTTCGGTGTATTTAACCAGTTAAGGACGGGACCGCTCAAACACAAATAAAAGATAATTTTTATTAAAAACATTTTTGATCTATTATTCCCAGACACCTCTACTCCACTTCTACTTCCTTTGGTCTCCACATGTGGGCAGCAGAGAGCTGCAGTGAGCTAGTTACTAAAAGTTTGTTTACTTTGCCCGGTGCAGTCTGAACCTACTACAATGAGGACATGTCAAATTTACAATTAAGTCCAAAATTATTAGATTCAGATTCAGTTTGTTTCTGAAAGCAGACAGAGAGGCATCCATTAAAATATTGGGGGGGGGAAATGTGCATCTATTTTTGAAATATGGGCATGATTTACTTACATTTAATGGGAAACTATATTGAAATTTATATACTTCTCAGTGGGGAACATCATAGTGTAGGGGTGTTCAAAGTGTGGCCCGGGGGCCATTTGCTGCCTCTGAACTGATTGTGTGCGGCCCTCTGGCTTTACTTCAAGAATTAATCAAATTTGTTCCCCTGGAACAGGTGTGTGATGTAGATGGAGACTTATTATTTTTAATTAGAATGAAATTATGTACATTTCAAAAGAAATGTGCATAATAACAACACCAATTATTAATTAAAGTCATTAATCCAGTGACTTTAGCTTAAAGTCATTTGTGCACTCGAATCTGCTGTCAATTTATTTATTAAATGCGTCTAAATACAGCAAGTATTTTCAAAGACAGAGTGACTGATTTTGACTAAATTGGGCTCTTTTTCTCTTTTTAGAGAAATTGTGAAATTTCTTTCAATAAGACAGACATGCAAAACCCTTTTAAAATGTATCTATGACAATTCACTCATCCCTTTCCAGCAACAAATCTGAGTACTTTTTTTGTTTAATTAAAGTATTCAATGGTTATTTTACGGTTGAGTGAGGAGAGGGAAAACATCCAGTGCTTTTGACTTTATGATTTTGGCTCATGTGACAAAAGGTTTGGACTCTGCTTCTGCAGGGACTTGTCCTCGATGTCAGATAAGATCTCAGCTGATTGAATTACTCTAAGGCTATTTTGTAGAAAACTTAACACGGGGTCGAGGTCAAACGTTTGTGTGGCGTCATAAACTTTTGTCACAACAAACATAAAAACATGGTGTTTTCACGGTTTTATGAGGAACAACTGAAAATAATACCGAAGGGTTTTTATGTGAAAAGTCGACTGACGGTTGACGATGACGCGTGTTGTTCTCGCTGCTTTTTGGAGTGAGTCGCTACAGTTCAGCTCTTACGTGGGTTTCCTGGCGTCATGTCAAAATTGTCATCACTTTTCAGATTTTTGAGCCATTATAACACCTCACGGTGTTTCATAATGCTGGAAAATCCACCAATTATCACCACAATAACGCCGTTGTTCGACGGCATTATAGTACAGTTAATTTTTTTCCCCACATATTTCTTTTTATCAGTCTTCTAATCATCATTCAGAACTTTAGTTTCTACTTGAAGTTGTCGTTGACATTAGGAAGGATCCAAATATAAATGCATTTTTTATTCTTCTTTGGTTATCTTCATATTTTACTACAGACTACTAAAAAAATTAAGTTAAAAAAAATAGAAACAAAACTAGATCTATTGCAGACATTATAGGTGCTAATCAGGATTTTATAATGCGTAAAACAAGGAGATAAAAAAAGTCATATTGCTGATTGAAAATAAAACCTGCACTTATGAGAACGTCCAGCAGATGGCGCTTCAGATCAGCAGATTTCTGCTCCCAGCTGTTTGATAACTGAAGCTTTAAAGTGGAAACCATAAAAGTCTTTTCAGCACCGTTTCCCCTCCACTGAATGAGTTTCACAGATAATGCAGCCTTTGGCGTTTTAACAATCTTCTTCACAGTATGAACAACATGTGCTGAACTTAACACCTCTGACTCATGTGGCTCTGCTCTCTTTTACAGACTTCATTAGTAATTGATATGTATTTGTGCTTGCAAGCTTGTCTGGCAGCAAACATTTATTCCCCCCCCAACCCCAAGTTTTTCTTTTATTTTTTATTGTCCACATACAGAAACGTTTAAATCAGCCTCACTGGGAAGATATGAAAAGGTCAGCAGAGAAAGTCGATGTGAAGGTTAAATACGATTCAGATAGAGAGTTGGAGTCATCCCGAAGAACAATGAAGAGAAGCTGGCAGAGGACTTGTGGGTTTGCTGTAAATAAGGTCTCATTAGGGTTTTTATTATTACTAGCATTCAGAAATGCGTAGTTTGTTAGCAGATTCATCCAAACCAAAAGTTGTGATCAAGCCAGGAGGTTCCTGTGTGTGTGTTGGATGGATTTTCAGAGAGGCGGCTAATGCGTCGATGCCTCTAAGGAGTATCCATAACCCTTAGACTTCCTCTCATTGTCTGGCATGCATGGATGGCATGCCAGACAATGCCATCCATTGTCTGGCATTAGGAAACAACCAGCATCATCAAGATCAAGAAGCACAGCAGGTTGTGGAGACGTTTACAGGAGAGTTCAGTTACATGATGATTGTTTTGTCATCGTCTAAAAGTAGAGCATGTATGGCACAATTGCCACCCTATCAAGGCATGGACAGTGTTTGTTGGAGAAGCTGCCAATAGCTGATAGTGGCAGAGAGATCCTGAGTAAAGGAGATTTTCTAGAAGGACAACTTTTGTCCACTCCACAAACCTGGCCTTAATGGAGAAGTAGCAAGACAAACATGGTAAAGTCCTGTTTGAAGTTTGCTACAGGCCGTTTGGGGAAAATCGTAAACGTGTGGAAGATGCTTTGGTCAGCCGAAACCAGAATTCAACTATCAGTGCACAGTGGGAAAATAACACTGTGGTGGTATGAGGATGTGCTTTTCTTCTGCAGGGA
The DNA here is from genome assembly GCA_903066815.1 of Brachyrhaphis roseni. Classification (NCBI taxonomy): domain Eukaryota; kingdom Metazoa; phylum Chordata; class Actinopteri; order Cyprinodontiformes; family Poeciliidae; genus Brachyrhaphis; species Brachyrhaphis roseni. The sequence goes on along the minus strand of CAEFZY010047903.1, from coordinate 29,121 downwards.
CAGGAAAGCTGGTCAGAGTGGGCAGGAAGACCCAGGGCGTTGAATTCAAGACTGTTCTGGAATTTGTTAGAAGATGCAAAATAAAGCATGTCTTACATGGTTTAGGTCAGAATGATCTAGTCAAAGTCTAGACCTAAATCTATTGGAGGACCTTTGGCAAGACTTGAGAATCGATGTCCACTGACTCTCTCTCTCTGTTTCTTCACAACAAAAACACAAAATCCTACCAACTAGATTACAAACTATACCAAGTATTTTTGGTGTAGTTTGTAATGCAAATACAATTTTTGTCAAATTTGAATTAAGACAAAACTAACTTACAAGTAACTTTTTACCAAAATATAGGAGCTCATATTAAGTAAGTAATACCTTAATATTTACAAAAATGTGTCCGATTATTTCACCCATAACAAGACACTTTCCCCATGTTGTAACAAGCTCCTATATCTTTCTGGAAAGTTCCTTGTAAGTTAATTTTGTCTTATTTACATCTGTACAAATATATATGCACAAGAACGTAAACTTGGTAAGATTTAGTGTTTTTGCAGTGGGTTCTATTTGGAGGGGTTTGCGTATTTACAGATGCTCTGGTTTGAAAGAGTGGAACCCAAAATCCATTTTGCAGTGTTCAGACTCCAGAGTCCAGTCTGTGCTGTATGTTATAAACTCTGCTGTGTGTTTGGTAGTTTAAAGGAAGATAAACATCTTTGTTCTCTGTCAGCTTGCTTTTCTTTCTGCTCACCACCCAGCTGAGTGCTTTGAGCAGTCATGTGTTGGGCTTACAGCGCTTGCGTCCCACCCTTGGTCAGGCCGTCCTTTCTAATGAATTGGCTGGTGTTGATCCTGAACTGACAGTTAATCAGACGTGGCATCTATTAAACAGCGCTGGGCTCGGGTTACTGTCCAGCGCTGCCGGACGTTTTGTGCGCCGCTGACCCCCTGGACACAAACACACCGTCCCTCCGAAGCCCAGTTAAATGCCATCCCACCCCACGCTGTGAGGCCGAACTCAATTATGGATGACCATCATTAGAAACCAGACACTTGCCAACACACGCTTGGCCACACAGACACATGCCCATGCAAACGATGCGATGGGCACAGCGATTATTCCCAGAGACACCCAAGACTATTGGAGTGCTAATAGAGCAACAGCTTCAGTTTCATTCTGCTGCTGCTCCTGTAACCTCCAGATGACCACCAGACTGTGTGCTACAAGAAAATCTTCCCTTTTTTAATATATGCCTGTGCTTTCATTGCCTGGAAAACGTGTTTATACCCATGGTCTACCTTTTCACATTTTGTCACATTACACTGACTGATTTATTGGAAATTTTTTGTGTTAAAACAACACAAAGTAGCACATAATTGTGTAGTGGAGAGAAAATAACTCATGCCTTGCAAACTTTAATGCAAAGAATCTGAAAAGCGACTCCTATGACAACCTTGACTGAAATGCTATGCTTTCATAAGTCGTCTAATCAGTAAGGTCATCTGTGTGAAGGAAAACCATCACTGCACACTGCCTTGATGGCGACATCCCCACAGCGAAACAAGGTGGTGGGAATATCATGATATGTGGAAGAAAACCCGTTAAAAGCTGCAAAATGCCGATAGCAAACCTACAGCCGGAGCCTCGCTGTATTGATGTAGGTTTAGATGTCTAGACCTACATCAATCTAAGAATCGGAAGCCGGACCTGAAAGCTAGCTTCCACAGATAATCCATAACAAGTAATTGGTTTCATTGGACTTTATTTTGGGGCTTTCAGATCTTGCTAAATAGCTTTTCAGATCTTTATTTGTAAAAACAAAACAAAACAAACAAAAAAAACACCCACGTCCTAATCATGTGTTGGTCTGTCACACAAAATGCTCAAAACACATTGACGCTCATTCTTGGAATGGGACACGTAAAAATGTTTAGTGGGTGTGAATACTTTTACATCGCCGAGGCAATGGGCTAATCTCATTAGTTAGACGTGAAGGGTGATGATGAGGGCATGTGTCACGTTGAATCACCTTTTAACCCTGCATCTGTTCCAGGTGTGAGTGCAGACAGACAACGTCTCTCAACGGCCTTCAACACAAGGATTAAGCTGATGATGACAGAGGCCAACACTCACGGACCAACAATGTATGACCCCGCTCACGCATACACAAGCTTGTATGTCTATCCTTATTCGGACGTAGCATTGACTTCCTTTCATTTGACTGACCGTGTTTATGCATAGTCCATACCCATAACCCTAACCTGAACCAATACACCACTAACCTGAAGATAAACTCAATTCCAACCTTAGTCCTAACCCCAAAGTTGTTGAGCTATAAGGCATATCTATCTTCAGAGGGATAGTTGTTATGTCAAGAAAGGTCCTAAAAGAGTAACAAAGACTCACATTGATTAAAGTGACCAGTTAAGATGGGGACCTGGAGTATTCATCTATGGTACATCTACCACAAAAATAGCATAACTTTATATCTGAATACACTTTACTACTCTAGCAGCAACTTTGTAGGGCATATTTGATTAAACAGCAGGATTACCATCTCCTTAGATCTTTTACCAAACCTCTAAGTTTTTCTGGGCCTGTTCTAATAAGTAACTATCTTAAACTAGACTAACATCGAACCAATCAGATACCAGTAGACGAGTCCGGGCATGTTTAGCATGACAGAGCAAACACAATTTAGTAGCTATGGAGGGACAGCCTTTCTCTGTGCTTGACAAAGTGGAACAACATTAGATCTGTTGATGTATCTCTACCTACAGCTCCAAAACTGGGGTTACTTGAAGATAAACAGGACAGATGAGGATTATATGTAGAATATAACCTAAAAAATGACCAAATTCGTTGGGAGAACCCATGAGTTTTTTTTTAGTTTGACAATTTTCTAAATGTACCAATCTATCTGCTTCCTATACCTGATTAATCCTTTCTGGGTGGTGGTGGTTCCTGAGGTACATATCAAAATTTGCATAGTAAAATTTCATCTCAATTTGACACCATTTCTCTACCGTCCTCCCAGAAAGACTGAAATGGATTAGGACAGCGCGATCAAGACGATTATTACTTTTCTACGTGCTCATAGAAATATTAAACCAACTGAAGCAACATCTTTAGGCCTAGCTAGCATCAGGGCAGCAGGTCAACCCATTGACACACTTTAAAAGGTCGATGAGTCAGCGTTGAAAGCACATCACGTTCGGGGAGAACAATAATCGACGTAGCGTGCACACAATGTCCTAGCAGTTGTGGACAGATCTTTATGTGCGACCTGCATTATTAATTGATTTTCCAAACCTTTTTCTTTCTTTCATGCATGTTCAGTTCAGATTCAGGCTAATCTAAATCCTCAATTGCAGAACGGAGGCACAGAGGAAGGGTCTTTAAAATCGGCCGACATCTCCGGATGACAAACTAAATACATTTAGTAAATGCAAGATGCTAGCAGCAGATAGAGGCTGAATTCTCTTTAAATTGACTTTAATTAAAAAGGCTCTTTAGAGAGCTACTTATCATGACATGCTTACTGATAGCCTGGTCCTTGATAGCGTAGCAGCATTATCGGCGTGTATTTATGTCTGATACAGTATCAGAGCTTAGCGGTTCATATCAGTGTTAAGTAGCCGGAGTGGTAACTGGAGTGGGAGATATATCCACCTGAGTGGGTTCAATCTGTCCTCATCGGGCAAGCGCCTCACCAAAACACACACACACACACACACACACACCCACAACTGACAACATGGTGTCATGTAACAGAAGGTGAATTATTCAGCCGATGTGATGACTGCCACAAAGCCGCTACCAGATTCTTCCTCATCTTTGTATCTAAATATTGATGATCCATCGAGCTCCACTTGAGGGGGGGAAGTGACCGAAATGAGATTTAAGGGGAACAACATGCCTGTTTTTATGTCACGTCACGTAACACACATCTGACCAGTTTAGAGATTTCATGAGCAAAGCTGAACTAAAAACGTCAGAAGTTGTTTCACTGAATGCTTTTGGTAAAATGAAATGGAAAAAAAAAATGGGAATGAATGTCATGTCAACAGTATTTTTAAGTTTCAAATTTACATTGTTTTTTTAAAATTACTATTGTCACAACTACTGTCTTTCGTTCTCAGATTGTTGTTTATATATTTCTAATGTCTATTTTTGTTATTAGTGCTTCTGCCTTTCTTGACCAGGTCACCCTACTGAAAGAGGTACTAATCTCAGTGGGTTTTTATCTGGTTAAATAAAGGTTTAATAAAAAAAAGAAAGGAAAATATGAAAACTGAGAAATGCTCAAACTGTGCACCAAACTGCTAACATGAACGATTTATGAAAAGAAAAACTCAACGCTTTCTCAAGACTAACAAGTTTACTTACTTATTTGATTACCGTTTTTGCAAATCAAATGTTATATTCGCATAATTACGACAAATTTAGTGGCTTGAAATCAATTAAGTTGTGCTTCTTTTTGTGGTGATTTCCTGAAGGTGGAGTGTTGGAAAGAGCAGAACATTCTGAAAAAGACACAGGCCCAACTTCAAGCCATTAAATGGCAAAGTCAAACTTTTTTAAAGTCATATTTCATAGCTATATGCAAGATTTTTATGACAACTGAAGGTAGCAGTCTCTTCAGTAAGCTATAAAATTATTATCTGTGACTGGAAAACAAATAACACTGCCCCTTTAAGAGGAAATGGAGATACTGAGGTGGCTGTGGATACAAATGTGTGCGAATTGTCTCTGGCAACCTGGAAACTCGCCCTTTGACCCCTGGAGATGGACACCTTTCCCTGAAATGGTTAGAACAGCTTCAGAAAGTGTATGGATGAGGCCATTCTGACAGGAAATGCTTTATGTGACTTTACACTCTTTATTTTTCTTTTGTCGTCTACTTTCTTAGCTTCCGATTCTGCGCAAGGAAACCAAAAGGTCACAACAAACTCTGAACTGCAGTCCGATGGGAAGAGGGAATGGAAACGTTTGAGACGTTTCCCATGACTTAAATCGAACCCGGTCTTTCAAAGACTGAATCCAGCAGTTGAGGTATGAGCTGAAGTATTTTTGGCACCGCAGCTGAAGACAAACAAACGGAATGGTGTTTATCTAGGATGGGCTCCTCCGAGTGTGGCAGGAATAGAACAGTATAACAAGAACATAGCTTTAAGGCTGCACACTTCTATAGCTGCCATTTATGGTAGTTCATTGCAGTTGTCTCTGGCTGTAGTCCTATTAACTACTATTTTGACTTCCACCAGCTTTCCTTGAACTTTTCATGACTCTGCCGCTCCAACCGGACTGAGTCTCAGTAGTCCATGCTATGTAGTTGGTTCTTCCGGACATCTTTCCCCTGCAGCGCCACGGGAAGCAGCGGCAGGTTCAGCTCCGCCGTCCGCCGTTGTTCAGAACGCAACTGAACAGAGTTCCTCTTGTCGCCGCCAATCCCTTCTCCCGCCGGCTCACCTTCCCCTGCTGAGGCGAGCTCTTTCCTCCTTCCCCTCTCCTGCCTGAGGCTCTTTATGATCAAAGTGTGTTGTCTCTGCGAAGGGAAAACCGGTGGTTTCGACCCGTTCACCAGAAGCCTAGGCGGTCCAGGCCGACTCAGGCCCGCCCACGTCACCTTCCTCCCTCGGCCGTCTTTAGGCCCGACGTTGCGCAGGCGAGGCAGGCGAGCAGAGGGGGACGCCTGCGCGGTCTGGATGGAACCCGGCTGCCCTCTGTCCACGGAGAGTACGGGCCCGGTCTCCAGGAGGATTCCAGGAGAGACGGCGTTTTTCTCGGCGGAGTAAAACGCCTGCAGCTTCTCCAGCCGCTCGTTGACGCTGAGGCGGCGAGAGTTGTCCTGGTGGCACTTGTCCCGGAAGCAGTCCGACCCTGGGTCCGCCGCGCCGTCCGACTGCGTTGTCCTGAGCGGGTGGGAGTGTCGGATCGGTCTGGACGCGACGCTGTCTCTGGTTGGCTCGGCTGGTAAGGGGACATGGCAGGGAGCGGAGTCACAGAGCTGCGATGTTGAGCTCTTTGGAGGGGAAGCGTAGACGAGTTCCCTGTCTCCAAACACCGACACTGGAAAAGACAAGCACACATAGAAAGCCGTTGAGTATAGTGTCTTGCAAAAGGATCCACAGCCCTAAAATTTTCTCATGTTATGTCACAACTATTTAGCATATTTTGTTGATATTCTAAAGGTGACCTATTTTTCTCTCTAGAACAATTTAGCAAAGGTCTATGGTTTATACAAAACTTGTTCATTACATTTTTTTTTTTTGTTGCACAAAATCATTCTTAGATAATGAATAGTGAATAGCTTTTCCAAGCATCTAGCATTTAGATTGCGTTCCCAACATGTGTTCTTTCAGTGTTATCCCGATTCTTGCAGAAAACAGAATGAATGTCCACAGCCTGATGCTGCCACCACCATGTTTAACACTGAGGATGATGAGCTCAGGCTATCAGCAGCGACTCCGTATTTTGCACGTTTAATTGCTGGGTGACTTCTGGAAACAATGGCTCCTGGAGTGTGAGAGTAAAGAGGGTTGAACACAAATGATCAACACACTTTTCAAGTTCTAATACGCAAAGGTAGATGAAAACCATGCCGAATGTTCCTGCCACCTCACAATAGTGACCAAATCCTAACAAAATACCCTAAAATATATGTTAGTAATATTACAAAATGTGAAAAAGTCAAACGGGTTTGAATATATGTAGCAGAACTGTTTACCTTCAGGAAACAACGTATCCCTGGTGTTGATAGAAATGGTCACCTCCTCATCAGTCGTCCCGTCTTCTGCGGACAGAGGTTCGGGGGAGGGAGGGTCAGAGGGCGAAGGGGGCGAAGCAGAGCGGGGAAGGTGGGGCATAGCGGGAGAGGGCGGACAGTTCTCGTCATCCTCACGGTGGCCCTTCCTGTGCAAATCTGTGGTCTTCCTCCTGTTCTGACTTCTGCTCGTCTGCTGGACCTTCGGCGACTTGTTGAACTGCTTCAAGCTTTTCTCCGTTTTCGGTGAGTTCTGCCAATGGGAAGGAGTTGATTGTCAAACTCTGTGTTCAGAAGCCAATGTAGTTTAGGATTCGTTTGTGACAGTCCAACGTCATAATTTAGCCTAAATAAAGATGCTAAGAGGCAGGCTTAGTTAGCCTATTTGAACAACATTTCTACCACATTTGGTCAATAGTACACAAACTCAAACTTTTACAAGTCTCCAGCAGAGAGAATCCTGGCAAACTCCATCAGTGGATTTGGGAACAGCACTGTTCAGGACAGGAAAGCTCTCCAGCATGTCATTAAAAAACGGCACATATCATCTGTGGAACCTCTCTCTCCTCACTGCAGGACATCTACGTCACCCGGGACAGAAACTCATCCACAGCACTACTTGTTCTCACTTCTGGCTTCTGGTAGTCATCACAGAAAACAAGGACTAACAGACTGAAAAACGGTTTTTAGGATATCATGCTTTTTAACTCAGTGTGACTTTGAGTGTTTTTGTGACCAACGTGTTTTTTAAACTTACTATTCTTCACTTATGTGACTTAAAAAAAAAAAAGTGTTAAGTGGAGTTTGTTGAGTGCAAATTTTGTTGCTCATTTTTTTGTTGTTCTGAAGTTTTTTCAGTTTCTATCCTATTTCTTTATTTTTTTTTTCACCTTTCAACCACAATATCAAGTTGTTTAGAGGGAAGGCGATGTCGTTTTTTTAAATATCTCCTGAAAAACAACTTGCTTAGGTGTGTTTTCCCCAACACCCCAGAGGGACAGCTCTGATATCAGCTTCACCTGTTGCTGAGTCTTCGTTTCAGGGTTTCGGTTTCTCCATGTCGTTTTGCTCGGAGGAGTCCAGTCGTTGTTCTCCAGCTTCTGCAAAGTCAAACAAAAGGCATTGGAAATGTCAACATATCTTCAATTTAGACAGGATACATCGTTCTCTGCAAGTTCATTGACCCAAACCGTTTATCCAACACCAGATGGATAATTGTTCAAATTACCTAAGGGAGTGAAATCAAAGTATTTACCAATAGAAATAGTATTTTCCCAGTGGTAGATTTCAGTATGGGCCATGTAGGCAGTTGCCCAGGGTGTCATCAGAAAGGGTCACGCACAGCAAGGAACAAGGACATTAAACACTCAAAGGCTGGGATGACAACAGACGATCTCACACTGAGTGAGCGCAGAGCAGGAGTTTATACAGTCAGCAGAACAGGTGGGAGCAATCAGTAGCCAGCAGGTTGGGGTGGCAAGAACAGGGAATTCATGGCAACGAGGTCTGGTTACTTTGGTTTCTTTAATCATTAAATGATTCATTTAGACTCTCTTCCTCTATGAACCATGGAGACAAACCTGAGGTCTAACCCAGTAAAACCGTGTCTCTCCCTTCACATGAGTAATTTGTTCTCACTGTGCACCCATCCATTCAGCTGGAACCACCCAGCTGAACCACCCATTCCTAACCAGGAATGCGGTGCTACAGGTTGGTTGTATGGACCGTTTTTACAATGAAAACTGACAAAATGGCGTACCAAACCGCGCCGCACCAATCCACGCCCATAAAGCTCAGTGGAAACAAAACGGGTCATAAGATTAACCCTTATAACCTAAATTTAAAATCTCCGCCAGGGTATTTTTTGCTTGTTTTAATTGTGCGCAGTTCTTTAAATGTCCTGTGCGTAAACATATTTGCCCATTTATCCATATCAACTGGAACCTTTGTTGGAAATATTAGTTTAATTAGGCTAGTTTTAATGATGTTTAACTTTAACACATGTTGAAATATTAGCCAGATCATGATTGTTTTGAGTAGGGCTCAATTTAGGTTAGATTTAGATTTATGCTTTAATCAACATTTTACCCAGATATAATGATCACGATTTGATTAAAATGAGTCTAATCAGTAGTTTTTTACATTAGATCACATTCTTAAGAGTGTATAAGTTCCACTGAAAATGTTTTAGTTCATTAAAACCAAAGAAGTTGAAAACGAATCAGAAAATATTGAGTGTTACAGATGTTTTGGTATTGAAACTGCTCATGTCTGTTTTATAAGAGTTTGAAGATATTATATGAAACGTGTTAATTTTTACAATCATAATCTGCTGTATGATGCCCTGGGTCAGAGGTCAGGAGCTCTGTGCAGTTCAGGAACCAGTTTGAGGCAGTTTGGAATGAAAAACACGGATATATGATAAACTTTGGTCCCGCTTTCTTGAGTAAAATGTTTCTGTATGAAATGAACACATCTATTGTTCGTGCGCAGGGAGGAAAACTTAGACAGTGAATAGATTCATCCCATGGCCTTGGTGACACCTGCAGGGTCTTTGGCTGCAAACAGCAACATGTCATTACGGGACCACCTCTAAACGGTACGTTAGAACGCATCAGACAGTAGAAACACGCCTTGATATAAAAGTAATTGAGCTAACACAGCTGGTCAGATCACTGGGGTGGAACTGACTGAACTGTCGCAGGCAATGATCTCCGAAGGCGCGTCTTCGTATGTTTGTATTTTTCTAATGTAATTAGTTTCTTCTTGTGGCTTTGGTTTCTGATGATTATGTCGAGCTGTTGGTGTGATTTTATGCACTTGATTGTTTGAATAAAATTCTGGTTGATTGTGAAGTTGAACAGTGACTGTTGTCTTTGTGGTTTCACTTTTACACACGACATTAACGGACCTGGGGAGATGAGATAACAACGAGCAACAGGTAGAAAATATCTCGTTTCGCAACACTTTCAAGAACTAGCAAGCTATTTTCGCAATTTACCGTCTATTTAAAAAGTATTCCTCAGATTAATTTCACTCCCTGCTACGGCAGGAGTTAAATTACCGTAACAGCCCGATATTGACTGGAAAGCGCAACGTCTCCCCTTTCAGAAACAGTTGGAATTTTTTTCAGTGTTGCAGAATTACAGTACAGCAAATTTGTCTGGATCGTCTGCGCTACGTCTGATCTGGAAAGTCAACAGCTATCTACAAAGACAGTGAGGTGTTCCTGTTTACTCTCCTCTGCTGAGGTTGTCGTCTGGTGCTAATGAAGTGGCTCTCTTTTCTCCTCAGAGCACAAATAGTTCTTCAAACTCATAATTAGGGCGTAGAACTTGCCTTTTGGCTTCTAAGAACCAAATAACTGATCGCTCTGAGATCTTCGTTTAGATATAAACTTGTGTTTTGAGTGTGCATTCTCTGGTGATTCAGTATTACTTTTTAATAGATAGGGTAATAAAGACAGCTCAAGGAAATTGTAATCTTTCAGAATCATGTTTAACAAGTTCTAAACCTGATCAGTCTATGAACAATAACAGAACATCTAGAAGAAATTGTAACGCCAATTGCAACTCCCTAAAATCTGTCACGATGAAAGGTCTTCTGTAGCTTAACTCAGCTAAACTTTCACGACACATGTCCACACACCAGTGTGTTCTCGTGTCCGTGTGTTGCGAAGCATTAACCTTGCTGGCCTTGGCCCCCTTGTGGCTCCGGTTGAACTTGTTGAGTAGTAGGTGATAGGAGGCCATGACGGCGGAGGGTCTGTTGCTGGTGACCGTGTCGATGACTTCAGAGAGGGAATAACCCAGTGTCTCCGTCATGTGAGCCAGCACAGATGAGTTAAGGTCTTCCGAACACAACCTGGGAAATAAGAGCGTAGAAGGGTTGAAAACCGTCCTGAAAAACAAAGGACAGAGAGCAGCGATGGGTCCACTGGGACCGGTAAGGAAGGAGATGTGACTGTAGGATGTTGGTTGAGCTCAGACCAGAACTAGAAGGCTTCTGTTACTCAAGTGGACCAGAGAGAACGGATTATTCCCAGCCAGATCCATACATGATTGCATTTCCATAATGCGTAAAGTGACAAAAGGGTTTTAGTCATGCTACAATATTCAGAGCTGTCACAATGCAGACCATAAAAAAAAGAAAAGTTCTCTTTGTTGAATACATTCAGTTTTTCTTACTGGTTCCTCTACACTGCAGCAAAACATTTCCAGAGCTGATAAAGAGAGCTCATGTTTTCCTTTCTCTTGGTCAAATGAAAAGAAGTGTTTAACTTCTTTTCATAAAAACATACCTGTTTTTATGTGAGAGTGTGTGTAGCGGTTTCTTGGGATATCCCTCGCTGACCCATCTCTCTTCCATCGCATCTCTGACGCTGGGTCTCTTATCTGGGTCGGGCTCCAGGAGAAGCATCATGAATGACACGGCGTCTGCAGCATGAGCGAAGTCAAATCAGAACCTTTGTTTGATTAAATACCACTAAAGTACTTTTTATTTTATTTATTTTCTGTTCTGAATGAGGAGTGGTAGAGGGGTAACCCTGCAGTCTAACAAAATAACTTGCTCAGTTAGAAAGAGAAAACTCGAATAGTAATTATGACTTTTCAATAGTTCAAGAGGAAGAGAGTGAAGATTTATTGCTGTATAATAATACTTAGAGATTTCACTCAGCCAAGAGAGAAATGACCAAAATGAGGTTTAAAAAGTAAATTACATGTCTGGGCTTCCTGTGTGTGCCTCTATAGAGGCACTGATTTGATCTCGTCACAATAGAAGATCTGAGCCATGCTGCCCACCACCACACAGAGGAATGTCAGGAGCTTAACTGTTTTAAAATGAGTGACCAAAAAACCTTTTGGATATAGAATTTATTTAATATAAATGAAAAAACAAACAAATTAATTAGAGCAAACTAAAGAAAACACTGCAGGTGCAGTAGTCAAACTTCATAGCATAAAAAGAACGGCTTAATTGGGCCAAGACATGATTGTAATTAATATCAGAAACAGCATTATTACTTCAGAATGTAGTAATGCTCTGACCTTTGCTGACATCACCGGGGATGCTGCTAATGTCCTTATTGACCATCTTCAGGTGCAGCTGCTTGATGTTGAAAGGTTCGACAGTGAAGGGGAGGGTTCCCGTTAGCATCGCAAACATGCTCACGCCTCTGTACGACAGCAAGGCCAAACGAAAACACGAGACGATGTTAGTGTTTCTATGACGGAGGAAGGAAAAGTGAGCTGGCTGTGATGCGGTGAGGACAAACAAAGTGAGAGCTTCTCACGTACATGGACCAGACGTCCACTTTGGAGCCGTACGTCTTGTGAGCCAGCAGCTCAGGAGCCGCATAGGCAGGACTGCCGCACTGCGTGTTGAGGAGCTCCAGGGATAAAGAGTCCGGCTTCAGAGTGTTGCTCAGGCCAAAGTCTGTGGGAGTCATTATTTATGCAGCAATGCCTTCTCACTACACTTTGAGATGCAGTAAACAAAGATAGTTCAATTTCTGGATGTGGGACGCGAACATGTTTCAACATACCTACAATTTTTATGTTGTTATGCTCGTCCAGGAGGAAGTTTTCAATCTTTAAATCTCTAGAAAAGAAAAACAAACACCTTTTTTTGAGGAATCAAAATAGTACATTTATATATTATTGTATTTTTGAAATGGTTTGTCCATGATTTTGTTGGGAATTCCACCAAGATGCAAGGAGAAATTGGTTTATAATGAGACAATTATCAGCTTAAAGCTTGTTTATAAAAATCCATTTCTAAAACTGTCACTGTGTCTTCACAGTGTAATATCAGACAATCTACTAAAAAAAAAAAATTCAAGCTCCTCAGCAAGAAAGCTAAGCTGCTAAATTTGGGTTTTGGGTAGAACTCGGGTCTATTTTTCCTTTTGGTAATTTAGGAAATTAGTTTGCTCAAACCGTTAAATCACTTTTTTAAAAAACCCTCCAAACTGAGCGATCTTCAAGTCGGGCTAACCAGCTGTTGTTCTGGATTTATTTTCAACCATCAGCAGAGAACAGTCTCTGCATTTGGTTGATAAAAAGTTGTATTACTCGCCTCATTGTACCCCAGCCTCGTCGCCATCAGGCGAGGCTTCAAGCTATAAAACTACTGGCCAAATGAAAATCTGTGGTTAGGAGTGAGAGAGACCCCATAAACTGTAGCCTGGGAATCTGCCATGTTTCTTTCATCTGCCTTCATCTAAGCAGCAGACACTCAAAAATCCAGAAATCCTTGCTCGAGCAGCCTGAGGGAGGTTCAAAGAGAATAAGAGGAAGAAAGAGAGCAAGAAAGAAAGAAAACCAGCAAGAAGGAGCGAAATCGCACAATGTCGTAAAGCAGAAAAATGTATGTGGTGAACTTATTGAATGTGGGTGGCAGGAGGTGTGTTTAAGTGCAAAATTTCCCTCCATTTCCAGTGTGATCATCTCTACAGCACTGTGGTGTCGATCGAGAGAGAGAGAGTGTGTGTGGATGCGTGGGTGGGTTTGACAGGGAGAGGTGCTGTTCAGGAGTTGAAAGCGGTGTCGTTCAGGGACTTCATTAGAGAGGAAGTCCATGATGTTGTGATGATGTGTGAATCATGGCGCCGGATCAGGATGATGAAGTCACCGCCTGGTAATCACATTCCCACCTTGAGAAGAGCCAAGGCCCCAAACTGAAGCAAAATGTGAGTGTGTGTGTGCGTGGATGTGAAAGTGTGAGAGAAATGGTTACCTGACACCGACTCTATGTCTTACTCTGAAGGCTGTTAATGCCCTGCAAACTACTACGATGTGTGTGTGTGTGTGTGTGTTTTCTGACAAATATGACTCAACAGGTTTGTTCCACTGTGATCTTGTCTTTATGATAACCTTAAGTAAAACATCACATTTTCACTGTGACATTGTAGTTAAGTTATGCACATAAGTTAGCAGATTGGTCCCATAGTTTATTACAGGACTCAAAGTTAAAACCAGGGAAGGGAAGAATTTGTTTTCCTTCCCCTTGATTTACCTCTATTCCAAATGAAAAGGACAGAAACATTTTACCATTTCTCACAACCTCTCAATTAGATCTCAATCAGATTTATATCCAGACTTTGACTAGGTCACTCCAAAACCATTTTGTTTCTGCTACAAAGGCTCAACATTCACCTTCAGCACTTTATGGCTCCAAACCAAAACTTTGTCCAAAACACTGAGCAACAAAGTAGTTCCAAGACCATGAGACAACTTCCGCCACGTCTGATCATCTATATGATGTGCGTCGATATATTGCATTAATTTACACTATATGCAACAGAAATCTGCATAATGGGTTTCACTTTGTCATAAATGTCCTAAAATAAATGGGCTTTTCCATGACATTCAAATACATTTTTCCAATGGGTTGTGTAAGTCATTAAGAAATATTTTTAATTTGAATGAAAATAATGTGAAAAATACTTGTGATGTTAGTTTATATGGAATTTATTTTACACATTTTTATGATTTTTTTATTGTATAAGGCTCTAATATTTTTAACCTGAATAAGCTGTCTTAAAGGGGCAGTATTATGTGTTTTCCAGACACATTGTGCCATTCTATAGCATAATCAGTTGCCTTCAGTTGATGAAAACTGAAGGCAACATAATTTAAAAAAAAAAAAAAATTACATTTAAAATTACTTTTAAATTAAAAATAATTTTAAAGTATTAAATTACTTTTAAAATGACTTAAAAGCAATTAATTGTAATTAATTGTAATTTAATGACTTGGAATTGGGCTTCTGTCTCTTTAAAAAAAAAAACTCCTGCTCTTTCTGCAACTCTGCCTTCAGGAAGTCATCACAACATCGCTCTTCTATTAACCCTTTAACAAAGCTTTTAAAAGAATTTAATCGGGAAGCAGATGCGCAGTTCCACCAGGTGTTGCTAATTGTTGCTGGCTAGTCTGAAGGAGCCTATAGAGTCAGTCCGTGAAACGCCCGGAAACTTGGAAACTGCAACTCTGAGGAGGAGCTTCATCCTCGAAGGCGGAGCTAGGCCTATCCAGGCGTTCTGCACAGTTGAATGGTTGCCATGGGAGACTAAAGGATTTCTCAAACACGCACAAAATGATTAAAGCGTACGGTATATTTTTGGTGAGGGAATCACTTTGTAACATGATGTAAAAAAAATGTACATTTGACATAATACTGCCTCTTTTAAAGCAGACTTGAAGTCAGACACACTGTGTTTCTCCTAGTGTGTGTGTCTGTGTAGCGACCTGTGCACAATGCCGTGTTTGTGCAGGTGCTCCACCGCGGAGAGGATCTGTCGGGTGTAGCGCCGCACCTCCCTCTCTCCCAGCCTCCTCCGGTCGCAGATCCTGTCCATCAGGTCTCCTCCCGCACACAGCTCCATGGCCATGTAGTAACTGTTGTCCGTCTCCAGGGTCTGACACGCAGGATTTACACGGTACGTTAAAGTTCACACACTTATTAACAGAGGCTGTTGTTTGTAGGAGCGTTTGTTCCTTTACCTCCAGAAGAACCACGATGTGAGGGTGTCGGACCATTTGATGGATTCGAGGTTCCCTTTTCATGTTTTTCAGCACGTAGGAGTCTTGGCGTGCTTTCTTCTTGTCTATCACCTTAACGGCCACCTGCACACATGATGGCAAACAGTTAGACAAGACTTTCAATACAGCTGCATTCAGAGTCTCTTATCTTTCAAGGTTTATGAGTTATTGGGTGAAAAGTGAGAGAAGACACAGTTCATGTTGCAAAGTAGAACATGCAACTTGTTACTGTCCAGTAAAAGTGCCAACGTTGTATTATTTTTAAATGTTGACACTTTAATGCAAAGTTGGTACTTACTGTTAAATTATTTCACCTTTTACTGTAGACCAATAGTTAAGTGCAATATCTACTGGACATGTCTTTTTGTTTCTTCTACTATGTGACGACTGTTTTCAGATGAACGTTAATATTTCACAGTGACATCATGTCACAAATAGCGCTGGTCTTTAAGAATGAGACTTTTTATTTTGGCATAAAAAGGCTGAACATTTACAAATATCTTTCTAAATGTGCAATAGATGTTTTAATCTGCTCAAACTGCTTCAACAAGGCCAGAATATTTGTTTAGGAACACGTAACCTGAACACAAACAGTCCAATTGGAATAATTTTAATGACAATGTGTTTCATGTATGTTTTATATTTTTATTTTATATGATTATAGAATTGTGTTTGTAACTACAACTCAACATGAAACTAGAAAGAATCTTAATGATGTTGTCTTTTTTTTTTTTTGCAGTATTCACAAACATTTCTTACACCAACAGGAATTAAGGCAAACAAACCCCCACAGGAGATCCAGGACATTACTATGGCAACCAGGTCGTAGTTTGGGTTAGGTAGTTAAGTACTGGCACTGACCCTGACCCCACTGAACCATACGTACATACACAGGCACATTTTCTGTCTAAGATGGGGGGTTTTCTGTAAGTTGCAGACACATATTGCATTCAGTCCGCTCTAAACGTTTTCCAACCCCCTTTGTCGCATTTTGTCACGATTCAACCACAAACCTCACTTTATGTTTTGGGTGTTTCATTAAAAGACAAACACAATGTGGTCCATAATTGTGAAGTGGAGGGATGAAAAATATGTAGTTTTTCTAAAGCTTATAGAAATACAAGAAAACCACAGTCAAAAGAAAGTGGTGAGAAGTTTTGTTCAGAAAAAGCCATGAACAAACAAGTAGAAGAAATTTTTTTTGTTGTTGTTGTTAGATTGGACAGAGACTGATTTTTTTTTATTTTTATTTTTTACCAATGTTCAGAACCCTGTGTGAAGGAGAGAATTAGTAAGGCACATTTCTGTAAACACACCATCCCCATGGCAAATCATAGCAGTAGTAGCATCATGCTGTGGGGAGGAGTATCCTCAGAAAAAAGAAGGAAGCTTGTCACAGTTTTTGCAGTTTTTAGAAAGAAATATATAGTAATTCTGAGGGAAAATGCCTAATATCTACAGTAGACACAAGGCTTGAGGAGTGCAGGAAAACAACCTGAAATGTACATCCAGAGATTAAGTGGAAGGGTTTATATCACACTATGTTCTTGTGGTTTTTGCAAGACTTATAGAAACAATATTCAGAAAAATTTGGACTTTAACTGGACACTACTAGTCGAGACATACTGCAGTCCAGCAAATACATGGTGCCCTTTTTTATTTTTTATTTTATCTGTAAGTAAAGTCTGAAAAAGTTTGGAAATATTGCATTTAGGCATTATATTGTGTCTGGCTATCACATGCAATCCACACAAAACCCATTCAAGGAGCATGCTCAATTTGCATGTGCTAAATTCAGCAATTTCAAGTTCAAATTTATTTTTAAAAGCGGGACAATTTGTATGAATGAACATTTACATGTAAATACATATGAGAATTTTCATCTCTAATCCCATTGGAAGGTTGATGATGAAGCACAATAATAAATACAGGGATAAAACAAAAACACTAGGGAATAAGAAGTACGTACACCAACCTTAAAATCTATGTCTTTGCATTTACTCAGTGTTGGCATTAAACTGCAAGGAGAATGTGTATTTAGATTATATTAAGATATTAACTGCCTTAAAATTGCGCAAACTGAAATTACAACAAGTTGTTTTTTCCATTGTATCAAAATGAGTGTATTTCACAAAACAGCAACGGAAACACTCTTTTTGTCGGCCAGTCCCGTGATCAACAACCGGATGTTGCCACTGAAGGAAAGACGAAGAAGACGACAGGAAGTGGAAGAAGGACGATGGCGCAGCGTGTTTTTTAAACGGTGCATCGTGTGAACAAACTTATTCGTGAGTGATTTTAATTGCGTTTCTTATGCAACGGAAACACGGCAATTGCAAAATTGTGTTTTTGCGACATCAGCGGAATATCGACAAAGGAAACTTGGCTACCATCTTTGTTTTTGTAACTTATTGCAGCAATATCTTAAAAATAGATGGTAAATCAGTTCTTTAGTTAATGTTCTTGTACTAATATAATATTTTTTTAACATGTAGCAATATACATGCTGCAGAAGTATAGCACAGATCTAGTAAATCTGCTGAGTGAGCAGTTGCTCATAAAATAGCCAGGTGTTGATGGATCTGACACACTTTTGCAAACATTACAAGGCTATAATAACAGGCCACTGCCTCCTTTCAGACTCTTCTGTGTGTAATTATCTGCCACCAGACTCTGGTTGATAGTGTGTAATCATCATTTTAATGTGTGTGAGATCTTTCATTAGACAGGGTGACACCCTGCCAGAGTGTGCGACTTCCACACCAGTAGGAAAGCACCCACCTTCTCGCCGGTGCCGATGTGCAGCCCCTCCATCACCTTGGCGAAGGAGCCTTTATTGATCATCTTTCCGATCAGGTAGGACCCCACCCGCTTGGAGTGGGGGAAGCTCCTCAGCAGCTCCCTGCTGAACGTCAGGGAGGGCAGGGGCAACCCCGAGGCTTCCCGCCGGGGCTCGTCGACCCCCCCTCCTTCTGGGACTGTCTCCTCCAGAGTGGGCTTCACTGCTGCAGCTGGCATCCCAGGCGAGGCCGGGCCCCCGCGCGGCCCCCTCTCACAGCCATGGTTGGGTCCACGAGCAGAACGGCTCTTGCAGAGGGCGCATATCGCCAGAGAAAACAAACAAACCCTGAAGGACAGGAGGAGTTTCAGGAGTTTGAGGCCTCAGACTCAGATCTGTGTGTGATCCACGCTCAGGTGTAGGTCCCCAAATCCGAAGTGTCCAGTGGATCCCTCCTCACATTATTCAGCTTTGACTCTACCGCTGCTTTTCTTCAGGTGGCGGATCCGTCCTGTGTCTCTCCACCGGTTAGTGGATGATTAACTGATGTGTTCTCAGGTCAGCTCTGGTGATGAGATGGACATTCTACACCCTAATCACCCTCCTCTCTACCCCCGCCACAGTACACACACACACACACGCCTACGCACAGTTACACAGTAACCATTTCTAACAGCTTTATTTACTTCCTGAAGCCACACTTCAAATCTCCAGACTTTTTTTTTTTTTTACACAAGGATGGACTTAAAATGTATTTTTAGCTTAAACTGTTTCAAACCAAAAACTTCAATGTATTTTGTTATGTTTTGCGTAGATGTTGTCTAAGTGTGAAGAGGAAGTCAAATGGTGCTTGAGTGTTAATCTTTTTTTTTTTTTTCTTTTTTTTTACAACTAAAACTTTGAAAAGTGTGTTTTGATGACACTTTTAACTGAAAACCCTCCAATGGATTTTAATGCACAAAAAGTAAAAAAAAAAAAAAGAAGCCAACTAAGAATAAGTATTCTGCCATCGTTCTGGCACCCTCTCCAGCATGGCGCCCTGAGGCGTCGCATATAGTCCGTATCCACATTGTTGTTAGTCTATGATTCACAAACTAGCAACGGAATTTAAAAGTGTATTCTTTGAGCTGCTGGGAGCCAGTGGAAGAACTTTAGAACTGCTGTGATGTGCTCTATCTTCCTGGTTTTAGTGAGAACGCCGGCGGCAGCGTTCTGGATCAGCTTTAACTAGGTTTTCAGGCAGACCTGTGAAGACACTGTTGCGGTTAATAATGCGACTAAAGATAAATGCATGAATTAGTTTCTCTAGGTCTTGCTGAGACATTAGTTCCTTAATCCTGGAAACGTTCTTCAGGTGATAGAAGGCCGACTTTGTAACTGTTTTTATGTGGCTCTGGAGGTTCAGGTCCCAAACCACAGCTCTGATCCTCTTAAGGCTTTCTTTCAGCAGACGCTCTATTAGTGCCACTCATTGATACAGGTAGGGTTGGGGTTTGTAGAGGATTTGTGGAGTGCACAGTTAATAGTCGTCCCCTAAACCCTCCAGAGTTATGGATCTGTGCATTTCCTCCACTGATTCTCTAAATAAGAGCCAATAGCACCCCGAACCTCTCGGTACCGAAGTGTGTCGTCTGTTTTGCTCTCATGTCTGTGCGGACCTCAGGCTCAGATTGCACCATGCTGAAGGACGCTTTTCCCTCGCTCAGCTGATGAAAGGAAGGACAGAGCCCTGTATCCTGCATGTAACCCAATACAATCACACACCCACACACACCCCCACACTATTACACAACCTTTAAAGGTGACCTATTATTCTTTGTTGAGCAGGTTAGAATGGGCTATGCAAAACTTGTTCACTACATTTATTTGCACAAAATCATTCTTTAGATAATGAGATTTTGGTCTGGTGAGTTTCAGAATGAGCTGTTTTAGGGACTCTGTCACTTTAAATTCAAATGAGCTGCTTCCCCCCCTCCCCTAATTTGCAAGTGGAAATGGCTGCAAACAGATGGGCAATTTTACAACGGTTCATCTTTGAAGGGCAGAAGTACAGCCTCCTGCACAACCAACAAGAAAGCAACAAGTAGTTTCTGAACAACAACATCTTGCCTTTTCCAGCAGCCATTGTACAGAACATACTGCAGTAAAATCAGCTGGCCAAATGTGCTAGAGCTCTGCTTCACTGGGGTTGCTAGGTGAGTGGCAGTGCCTGCGGATTTGGGACTTAACAACCGGGAAGCTTTTGAAACGGGTCACTTTCCAGACACCAAAAAACATTTATTTATTGCAAAATAAAATGTCTGAGTGTTTATTTGAAGCAAATGTGTCGCTTTTAGAAGCAGTTGAGACGGAAATGGAAGCATAAAAAAAAACAAACGTGCAAACGAGCCACTGCAGCTGCCGGCCGAGTCCTGAAGTCACCTTGTCTAGAGGACGGTCGCTCTCTTCAGTTAGACTTTAGCAGCAGCCAAATCCAAACATGTTTCAGATGAAAAACAGACCAACTGAGATGGGTTGGTGTTGGAAAGGGAAAAGGAAATAAAAAAATAATAGCCGTGGGTTTATTTCCAGAAAAATGTAATTGCTCTTGAACGCAGGTTGGGAGTCACAGGTGTTAAAGCCCAGGGCTGGACAGATGGACAGTAGGTGGTGCTAGAGAGCATCAGCCCTTTTTTCCTCAGGACAAAAAGTGCCCTTCAGAAATAATTTATATGTATTTATTTACTTTTTATAGTGGAGAGTGTGGCCTGTAGTAAATCTCACGCTGCTAATGCAGCTGGCAGCTCCAAGCGGCACACAAGGTGCCCTTTTTGTTTTAATACTCGAGTACCCGAATGCCTGCACACACCCCTGCTGCCGTCCATGTGGGCGAAGGTGTTAACAGATCCACCCTAATGCCGCGGAAGGGTGTCAGGCTTTACCTGGGGTCCACACCGGACAGACGCAGGAAGAAAGGAAGGAAATAATGAGTTAGAAAGAGAGCGAGAAGGGATGAGGCCGAGGTCGCCTGCTGCATCCAGGAGTGAGAGGGCGAGGGACGATCAGATGGAGGAAAGTGAAAAACAAGTCCAGTAATGTGATCGACATGCCGAGTGAGAAGGAGAGAAACCGAGCTTTGCAACTGCAAAACAAATGTGGATTAATAAGACCTCAGGAGATTTTTATATATATATATATAACCCCAGCTTTTCCTCGCTTAAATGTTTTGCAGAGGTTGTTCAGTGTCTGTGTGTGTGTGTGTGTGTGTGTGTTTCCATGGTTCAGAAAAGGTCATTCTCACTGCCAGAGACCACAGTCTATTTGTGTGAGCAGCTTTCATGCCTGCACATATATTTGTAAGCTGTTTCTGTTTCTGCTCTGCGGTCCGCGTTTGTTGTCAAGATGATGTTTTTCCGTCGATACGCATGCATAAAAAAAAAAGAAAAGAAAAAAAATCTTCTTTTGAATGACTCAAGAAATATAATTATGAGCTTGCACATATTCGGCGTGTGTGCAGGCAGAGAAGAATGCTGGCCAGCCTTGTAGGGCTTGGCCAGCTTCTCGGCGGTCGCATTAAATGAGAAGAGAAACCCCCTTCTGCTTCCTGCCTGTAATAAATGGATCCCCAGCAACCATTAAGGCATATTTTAACACCAAATAACTCCCCAAAACCACACTAAGGCAGACTTGTCCGACCCCGGCCTCCAACCAGCCCCTTTGCTCTCGTTTCCACTACTTTCCTGTCATTTCGCTCAAAAGAAGGAGAAAAAAAGGGATCAAATATGAAAATTAAAGGTTCTTTTAATGGCACTGCTCAATGGTGGAATGGTTTTTACACAGATTTGCAAAAAAAAAAAAAGGCTGTAAAACAAAACAGTACAGTATCTCCTTTAGGTGTTCTGAGTCCTTTCCTTGCTCTAGCACACAACTAATGAGAGTTGAAGAAGTTATTAATCGCAACCTAAAATCCGGAACTGATCACTCCCTGTTTTGTAGCTGAGAATTAATAAAACAAAGTATTTCCCGGTATTTCAAAAAGAAACCAGAGAAACCCGATTTACACATCCGGACCAATCTAGAAATATTGACGCAGTTTTTTCTTTTCGTGCCGTTTCAACCTCAATCTTAAATGTAGATCTGCTTTCTTGATTTTATGTGACTGATCAACACTAAATAGCAGTTAGGCTAAGTATGAGTAGAGGCAGAGGCACAGGTTTTCAAAATTATCACAACACTCGGCCATCTACTTAAAACTTCTCTGGAGGAGCTGCAGAGATTCACCTCAATTATTTGGAAGAAGAAGATGCTGAAACCTGCCTCCATGGCAGCAAAATACTTCAAGCAGAGGAAGAAGTTTGACTTTCCAGTGGGAAACAAACCACAATCAAACAACCAGAGTTACAATAGAATAGATAAGATCAAGTATTTTGGCCCAGTCAAAGTCCAGATAGAAAGGCAGTTGAGAATTTGTGACAAACTTTGAGCTACTTTGCGAAAGAATAACGGGCACAAATGTCAGTTTCTAGAAGTAGAGACAAAACCACACAAGACTTTCAGCTTTAACTGCAGCATTTTATTTATTTTTTTCGTCTATTATGGTTTAATAAGCCAAAAGTTTAACAAGAAAAAATATCCTACAAAGCTTGCGGTTGTACTGTGTCTCCATATTAGATTCGGAACAAACAACACTGGAAGAAATGTTCCAGATTTGCAGATAGGAAACAGATTTATGCTCAATTCTCTTGACTTAGAAACTTCCTAAGTGATTTACGAAGAAGGAAAGCAGAGTTTCAGTCTATACACAAAGCGTTGTGGTGAAAACATTGTAATCTCTCTGATGTTTTCTCCACGGCAGCTGTCACTGCCTGCCCTCTGGTGGATAAAATATAACACTGCAAGCTCAATTCTGGAAAAAATCTAATCAAATCAAAAAGGCAGCAGGTTGGAGGTGAAAATAAAAGGCCTTTGTGTTGTGTTTTGTTTTTTGTTCCACAGCTTTTCACAGACCTTCCACAGGTTCTCGTTGTTCCCACAATGTCCTTGCAAAGTGTTAAGGGCCAGACCAATAAAACGAAAAACAATAGCAGCCAGGTTCGTCGCCGTCCCGCAGCCAAAACGAAGGTACGGAATATTTGGACTTGTTGTGTCGTCGTTCAGATTCAGAAGCGAGTTGATAACGTGAAGGAACTGCAGCTTCAGTAAAACCTCCTGCGTGACGTGACTGAACAGACGACACAGTGAAAACACGCGCTCCTTCGTGTGTGTCCAATTACTGCCTCGACAAAGACATTTCCCTTTTCCTGGATTAAACTCTGCTAATCTTTTATAATCCCGCCGTAAATCATGTACGGTTCTAGTTTTGTCGTTCTGCCTGGATGTGGTCGACCCCTTCGCTCCCCGGAGACCTTATCGGAGGCTGCGGCCTCCTTCGCAAGTCCCCAGTCAGTCAGCCGCACTCACCGCCGAGGCCTTAACGGTGTCATCACCAGTCAGAACCGGGCCGGGCCGAGCAGTTCTTTGCCTGCATGTTCCTGTGGTTGAGATCTTTGTGTTTTGCGGTCTCGGCTGCTGTGTTGCTGATTAGAAATGGTTCTGTTGGTTAGTTTTATTTATTTTATTTATTTATTTTTAGGCAGGCAAACAGTGAGTCGCTCTCGGGGTCCGTCCTCCAGCGTTCAGACAAGCCTTGTCTAAGCGCTGAGGTCCAACCAGAACCGGAGCCGAGTCGGTCCGGGAACAGCGGGAGGATGTGGGTCTGGTGAAAACATTATGTTCTGACATAAACTGAGGTATAAACAATTCAGCAACACTAATTGGATTGTTAAAACACGCCTTTTGTTAGGGGATGGGAATATTTAAAAATGTAAGGGAGAAGCTGTTCTGCTCAACATTGGTCACACTTAATCATTAAATATTTCATTTGAAACTAAAGAAGTATGCTTTCGTATTTCCTGCCCACATTGTGTCTCTTTGGGGCATCGAGACGCCGTTTCAACAAGCTAACACACTTCAAGTTGTGCTCAGTGCAATATCTAAATAGTTAATCAAATTTCAAAAGGCAACGTGTAGATTTGAATTAAACTCCAATAAGCCATTCCTGTTTGCCCTGCATTTAGTTCCCTCCGTCCTCCCAGGAATTTTGAGCGGCTTCCTCCCGCATCATGATGCTGCCACCGCCATGTTTAACAGTGGGAATGGTGTGTTCAGAATCAGTGGCGGGAACAACGAAGTGGCTGTCCTTTCAGCTGATTTTTCCACTTGAGCTCTGGCTCTCCGCAGTTCCTCCAGAGCAGCCGGAGTTCAATTCCACACCGGTGGGCTCCGTTCACCGATCAGGTAACGTCTGATTTTATTAACGGGCATCAGAATAAAGGAGGCTGAATACATTCTCATGGCACACTTTTCATATTCCTACTAAAATGCTGCATCGGTTGCCTTCCACTACAGTTATGCACAAATATATATAAAGACCCAATAATAATGATTTTAATGTCAGAAGGTGTGAAACCTTTTAAAGCACAGATTTCATTTTGCACTGCCTGTAAAGTTCAGTCGCGCTGCCTTTTAACCTTGTGCTGTGGCTCAAAACCAAATCCAAAAAAAAAAACATGTCTCCTTCCATCGAAATCCTCCAGTGAAACGCCTCAGAAATAAGAATAAGCCCACCTTTCTGAGTCGAGAGGCTGAAAACGGAGCTCTCTGACAGCCCCGCCGCTCCTAATTTGGACCTGGTGTGTGTCCGTGCCCAGATGTGCGTCCTTGTGTGGCGGGGTGTGTGTGTGTGTCTGCAATGCGCAGATGTGTGTTTATGTGCTGTAGTGGCCTGCTGTGCTGCTCCCAAATTGAAATGTGAAAGAAACGTGTTGGAAGGTGATGACAAGAGTGAAGTGAACCAGTCATTTCCTGAAGGCCCGGGCCAGATGTGTCGCACACAGAGCCTCAGAAAATCCGCGGCACATTGCAGCCTAATAACCAGGTTATTCAGCCGGGCGGAGGAGGGAAGATGGCAAGCAGGAAGTGAGGGAGCTGTTTTTCAGAGCGCGTGCTTACCTGTCCGCACACAAATTGCGTGTCGTTTGCCTTCGCGCGCCTCAGCCGTCGACGCTCGATCTAATTGGACCAGAAAGACATGAAGGAGACAGGAGGAAAAAGCCAGACAGATTGATGCCACACCTCTAATCGCCACACAGAAACACACACTAGATTTATTTCATACTGTATTCACCCTCTGACCACAATGTCTGCCACTTCCTCTCAGAGCAAGGCCTGGCGCCTGGAATAACAAAGAGAAATATTCAGCTTTATGTTGTCTAATATTTCCAAGCCCCTCCGTTCACATATACACACATGCATGACTCATGAATCATGACTGAAAAATACATTTTGATCTTGCTTCGTATTGTTTTTGCCAATTCGAGGATGTTTTCTGAATGAGGAAACAATGTAATGCAGTCATTGTTTGTTCCCACTCTTTGTGTTTTCAGAGGAAAGATGGTAAATGCACAGATTGGAACCTTAGAGACTTTTTGAAATATAGTTACCACTACGGTTGTTTACCTCACCAAACCTTTGTCCAATTGTCCAATGCCTCGCTTCGACTGATCGGTACGTACGGTTCGCTACACTGCACTGTTTTTTTCTGCTTCCATCATAAAAGCGACCCATGCACCCGAACCGTACCACAACATTCCTAGGCCTTCTTCAGTTGTAGGGCCAAAGGATAATGGTACGGTTAGAGCGGACCTCCTGGCTTCAGACAACCAAATCCATTGATTAGGGGACAGAAAAACATTACTGCTTGTGACCAGCGTGAGACGTATTAGTGAGTCACGTAGGGCTCCGTGTTAGATGTTTTGGTTTAGTGCCGCCTGTCCACTGAGAGTCCAAATGACATTGAACACTCTCTTGAATATTTTCGACCATAAAATATCGTGCCCAAAAGTACTGACGCATGCCATACTGCTCAGTGGAAACAAGGACTTTTATGTATTGGAAAATTGGTGAGATATGTTGAGCAGTGGCAGGCTTTGGTTTGGGCTCATCCCCTGTGGTGTCTTTGCTAATCCCTCCTTTCTGCCTCATGTATAAATGCTTGTGGCCTTTAATATCAAGAGTGGTGACATGACAATCCTTTGTAAGATTTTGGTACCTGAATCCCAAATTCCGGTTTGCAAAGGGCTATTTCAAGGCTGATGTTATTTTGTGTTCTGTGTTTTCCCTATTAACCTCATAAAAACACAAAATTAGAGTTTAGAAAATATTTTAGAGATGCATATTGAAGCACCAAAGGACCATACTAGGGCACCAAAGATTCTCCTCACAGAGTCTCGATTCAAGCAAATGAGGAATGTGTTTATAAACTACTCTTTTAGATTATGGAGAGTCATGGAGTCTGACATTTTAGAGATGAATTCTGAGACTTGATTAGCAAAATGCCTTGATTAACTCAAGCAAGTCATGGCTTATCAAAAATAAAAAGCAACAGATTTAATGGTGATATTAAAGACCCTGATACAAAATACAAAAGCATTAACTACTACCCATTTGATGTAAAAGTATTACATACTAATCTAATACCAGTTTTAATGAGTTTGAGTTACTGACACAAATTAATATTTATTTAAAAAGAAAATTGGGTCAATCAGTGCCAGTCTTTCTATTGGCTCTTGCCTATTTTTTTCCCACCGATAAGCTATGCATTGGAGTAATTTTTAGCGGTTCTTAAACAGATATGCCAGGTAAATCCATGCTAAAGGGAAGCAGCCAGACAGCAAACATAGTCAGCTAATATCCATCATTTCTATAATTGTTTTTTTTTGTGTGTGTAGAATCATAATTAGGTCATTATCCATTATCCAGTAATGACCTATCAGTATTATAAAATCTTTAATAAGTAACACCAATGTTTACTGCTTAGGTCCAGAAGCTGACAATTAGCTAATTGTTGCTAACCTTAAAGTTAGCACCGTGAATCCACTAGATGTGAGACTTTAAATGAAATAACCTAATTAGTTGGAGTTTTTATGGTTATTTTTTTTTAGAAATACCTTTTTTTGAATCAAATCGTAACATCTAAGGAAAGTTTTTCAGTTGAAATTAATTTTGTTTGGCCAACTAAATACTGGATAATCACATCAGAGTCTTTGATGCTAATTGCTAGTAGCAATGTAAGCCTATATATATACTTCTCTCTGTTTCATCTACTCAAACATAAGAGTACTATGGTAACAAATAGTACTATGTGTGACTAACAACTTAATGTGATATAAACCATCAGAAGTTCTGGAAAATATTTTATGTTCTCAACTCTCTCTTAATGTTTGTACATAGCTACATGGGATGCTAAACTCGAGGCTGGGCATCTTCTTGATGGCTGGCGAATTAACTTTAGGCACATTGCTACCTGTGTGTGCCTGTGTGTGTGTGTGTGTGTGTCAGTGTTCCTGGTGTCCAAGCACTAAACAAAATGTTTTCTGTTATACATGAATTGAAGTTAACATAGTAAGCTAATGGTCCTAAATTAAGCAAATCTTCGTGATTCTGAGTTCGTCAAAGCTTCCCAATGGCTTGTCTGAGCCCGTGTCTCAAATAATGAACGTAATATTTCAGACCCACAAATCCGACTTAACGGGTTTGAAATAACCGGACTGTGCATTCTTCAGATGAAGTGCAGTCTGTTCCGGCGGGAGCCGCAGGCCGCTGTTTACTCAAAAGGTGTCAGAGCAGAACTGCATTTCTTGCGAGCGCAACGACAAAGTGTTTAGCTGTGCAAGCAAACATAATCGCCTGTGATATACAACGCCACGGCTGTTTGGTAATAGCCGTGTGTTAAGAACAGCCATTAATGCAGCTTGTAAAATATTCCTAACACTAAGCCAAGCGCCCGCTTCAGTTTCACCTCCTTCTCCCAAACTAATCTACCTCTCTCCATTTTCCCCGGCCCCGCTCTGCTTCCCTCACCTCATTTGTGGTGAAATTTATTAAACTCGTTAAAAACAATTCAGTGAATATTCCCAGCTATGTGACCAGGCTTCCGTTTCCCCCTCCTCCCTTCTTCCTCTTTTTTTTTTTTTTTTTTTTTTTTTTTTATTTCTACGACTTTGTTCCACAAACCCTCTTCTCCTAAACCAACCTGTATAATGTTGTCAGAACTGCTTGAGAATGAAGTGCTAACTGTTGCTTTTTATGGGGAGGAAACAGACTGGAACAGCAGGGGTGTGTATTTGGATGCCTACAACATGCACCACATTAGCAAACGCTGCGCTACGCAGGCATAAACACACATTTACCCAGTGCAAACGCGATTAAAACGGTTATGAGTAATAATCTTTAAACCGATGGAAGAGCTCTAAACCTTAAAGATGGACCATTATTGCTGTTTGTGTTTATGTGTGTATGGTGAGAGTGTCATTAAGACACCTTGGTGAAAATCTGTTCTCAATTGTTGTGGTGATTTCTGCTGTTTTAATTAGGACAATTAAATCCCCGGGGGGCTCCACCCGCCTTGATTTCGTGACCACTTCATGTTAACGTTTATTCCCAAACACCCAGAGCTACATTCTCCGCGTTTTACGTTCTGTCTCCTTAAAAGCCGCTGGTCAGAATGTTTTTCCCAAATCATCATCGCATGGCTGCCTGATGAGTGAGGAGTGTTTATGTTTGAAATGTGAACCAAAAATTTTTCGAGCCGCTTGTTAAAGTGTTGTGAAATAAATGTTTTTACACATCTGTTATAGTGTTCTTCTAAAGGATACAGAGGAGGGGCGGATCTACGGAGGGGCAAGCGGGGCCAAGCTGCCCCCTCTGATTTTATGCCCCTCAAATCACACTTATAAAAACGAAGCTCTTTTTTTTTTTTTTTTTGTCCAGAAGTCTTTTATAGCCTTCAAAATAAATAATAATTAATCAAGAATTGCTCTCAGGTAGAAGCAGCACAACTTCAACATATTTTTACTCAAGTAAAAGTAAAAAAGTATCCGTCTAAGGCAGTGTTTTTCAACCTTTTTTGAGCCAAGGTACATTGTTTTCATTGAAAGAATCACGAGGCACACCACCAACCAAA